>VWYE01017503.1:55682-86235 GCA_013398995.1 Alaudala cheleensis | reverse complement strand
AGAAAAAAAATCTCTTGGCATCAGCTTTCTATAACAAATGATTGGGCACATAACAAAGTCCATAAGAAGTATAGTTCACCAAGGCAGCTAAAATTTGGTTAACTTTTGTTAACCTAATCAAAGGTATAATAGGAATGTGTCTCCTTTCTTTCAGAGTTAAACCAATCATTTTAAATTTCTTAGAACTGGAAGACAACCATGTCAGTACAGACCTAAAGCTGTGGAACACTCTTTAACCAAAGAGTGAGATAGAGAAGACGCTATGAGGAATCCAGGTACAAAGTTTCCGTCTCTACCAACAGATGCATTTTATTTCTCTGAAGTGATTTTCACACAGCTTTTTATGTGCAGAATTACCTTTAATGTATTTTTTGTCTCACATGCAATCTCTTGATCAGCTTCTAGCACAGAGCAGATTTTCAAGCTTTGTGCCTGGCATCTAAAAATCCTCCATTTCCATATTGTCACACTGTCCTTCAAACACTTCTCCTAGTATATTAATAGGGCTCTTTAGATATTTTCTTCCACTTCCTGGAACCTATGCTAAATCAGATATGTATCCGTTTCTAGAGGAAAAACAAAGTTTCTCTCATCTTTTTTAACCTTTGAAATTTTAAATGCTGCTTCAAAATCATATTATTACTACTTGGTATAAGAATTAGTAGCATTTAAAGAGTTGCTTTGCAAAAATTGCAGAATTTGTTTGAAAGGTTGGACCACTCCCACTTTTCATTTTCTTCCATGGTATTAATAGGTAACAGGGATACAACTCTATTTACTCCACAGAACTGCATGGAACAAAATATTTTAAATTGGTAGCCAGTTCTTTAAATTTCAAAGTATTTTGAAATCTAAATGTGGTTTTAAATTTAGTTTTCTCTTCTCATCAACCTACAGAGACAACTATTTATTCTACTTGAGAATGCTGGGATCTTACAAGGTATTCAAAGCTGGATCGTTGCATAGATAATACCCAGATTTGCTCTCTCTGTAGCAAAACAAACTAAAACAAACATTTTTCTTGAAATAACAATTAATTACTTTTCAATGGAAATGAAACATGAAGTAACAGAATAAGATATCATAGAAACATTTTTATTTGAGATGACAACGGTCATCATACAGAAGGTTTTGATTTTGAAAAAAAGATGGTATTCCTAAAAAAGGTGGCACAAGATATTTATTTTAAAAAGTCATACATTGACTATGAGAAAAATAGATGTGACTTTTAATTCTGCATCTTAACTGGAAGGGATAATTCAGTGTGTGACAGGTGCAGATTTTTTCCCATCAGTTGGCTTTATATCACTGCATGCACTGTAACATACATGTGGTCTTTCTGGAGATACAGTGTGCAGAATCTTTTCCCAGTAACAACTGCTTTAATGGGCAACAGTGGCACTGGCGTGTTCTTAGGTCACAGATTGGCCCATGATTTTCTGATTATTTCTATTTAAGTTTTGTATCTCTTCATTCATTTCAGCAGTTACACTGAATTGTAACCTCTATGAAAAAAATACACCTACCTTTGGTAGGCATTTTTTTGAATTATTGGTTTACTTTTTTTTTTTTTCAATTTATAGACAATATTAAAGTTTCTAATCTGTCCTGGACTCCAAAGACTGAGTATATTTTCTCAGCTCCTCTATTCCTGAAAGGATTTAGACTCCAAACAAGGAAAAAATCAGTGTGGACTTCACTTCAAAGATTTGAACTTTAATAAAAATATGCCCTGCAGATTTCACTAGCTTTAACCCGGACTTCATCCAAGACCTTTTGAGTTCCCATGTGGTGAATTTGGATGATAAAAGGACAAGCCACATGAGACTGTACATCTCATTACAAGGCATCACAGATTCAACACAGAAACATCAATTTCAAAATAGCTAATTTCTACTTAGATGGCAAAATACCTTATTGAAAAGTTCTTCCAATGATTTTGTAAAATAGTAAATAATAAAAAAATAGTATATTTATGGGAGGATTATATTTATTATACCTTCTTTGGCTACATGGCTCTGCCCCTTCAATTTCTGGGCTAGAGTGTCTTAAATATAAATTAATGTCCTACCTCTTCAGAAATCAGCATTGATCTTCCTTTAAAGGTTGTTGAGACTTGTTGGTGACAGATAAATAAATATAGGATAATGGCACAGGTCAGAGCAATTGTAGGTTCATCCATAGGGAGATGCACAACATCTATGTTAATTTTTTGATCCATAACCTCACTCCCAAGAGTTACTTTCTCCACTAACTAACTGAAGGCTTTATATTAGTTGTCAACACAGCTCCTCACTCCAGGACTCTCAAGTCTGGCAAGCACCACCTAAAAGGGTGTAAAACTTTAAAAGGGGAGTTGAACTGCTGCAGAGGTTCAGGAGCAGACTGATTGTTCCCAATGTGAAGGCCAACTACCATGCTCTCATGGAATAACTCCAATCCCTCAAGAACCCTCTCTCTTCCTGTGCTCATTTTCACAGGTACAGTGAGGGTTCAGAAAGTAGAAAACAGAACAGGGAGTTTTGTTTTCCATGTGATTGCATCTATTTTTACTTTGATGGTTTTTGGCACCAGAAAGGCTGGATTTTATAGCAGCTATATTTCCTTAAAACTTTCATGACTTAAATTAGCATTTTTTTTGGGTTCTTGTTTTCAAAAGTTTCTTATCACTGCCAGCTTTTCATCTACTAAAAAAATCAAATTTGTTCTGCTTTCATAACAGTACATTATGAGTACCACATGGTGTCTCTGGCATTTGCTGTTTTGTAAATTAGTTTAGAAATACCTGTGGTGTTTCTTAGTGAAATGGTTGTCAATAAAAGAATTAGCAGTGATGACATTTAGATATTTATAGAACCCTCTGCAGTTCAATAAGACAAGACTATAGTAAAAAGAAAACCCCTGTGGATTAAATGCAATGTGCAGTTGATCTGTCATGTGTTCGAATGTCCCATTATTTCATAATATATATTCTGTTAGTGTGTTCTGTCTTGCAAATCTGTGACTAGCTGCCAAAGCATTTCATTAGCTAAATGAACCATAATAGAGAGTAGATGACATGCATGTGTTGGTAATCATTTATGTAGTTTGAAGTGAGATGTTTTACCTTCCGAATGACCACATTGTTACGTGACTTTTCCTTATCACTTCTAATCTTTCTGAAAGCTGCTGAGAAATTTCAGCACTTTTGGTAACAGCCTGGTTACTTCTAGCATGTGGGACATCAATTAGTGCTCCACTTCGAGTGAGGAGGGGTGGAATGAGCATGGGGTTCTCTGATAACTCTGCTTAGAGCATTGCATTTCATACCCTGGAGGCTGCACTCCGAAGCAGAGAACTCTAAATCTGTGAGGCATAAAGAGGAAATTCTCTGGCCCTCAGCAGAAGCAGAGGGTAGTCTTCCCTTCCAAACCATTTAAGCATAGCCTGTTTTATTCTTCCCAGATACACCAAAGGTTGAGCAGGAGCCAGGGACAGGAACACAATAAAATTATGGTCAGACACGCAGTAGTAATCCCAGAGAAAGAATCAATAGGAAAATTATCAATATTTAACAGCAAAGATGACAGGGCATCTGCATAACTCCAAACACTAAGATATATTAATACTTTATCATCTCAAGCTATGTCAATACAAACATTTTCTAGTTTTCTGTTGGCAGTGTAAGAGGAAAGTCAGTTTAGTTCATTGATGGTCTTTGTCCAGAATTTTTGCATGTTAAGAATTTATTACATCTGAGAGTTTTCCATTAGCCAAGAGGGGAAAGAAAACAATTCTGTGGTACTTCAATGTTGTCTATATAAACTTTTCATGGAGGCAATGCAACACCTGAGAATTTCTTATGAAAGAAGAAGGTAGACAACAATGTTATACTGCAAATCTGAGCAAAGCTGATTATTTGCTGTTGATCATATTTCTAACTAATGTAACGGGAAAATAACTCCCAGGTTGATATTTGTTGGTTACATGGCCATTTCTAATATATCAAGGTGTATATGAACTATTTAAAATTTATATCTGTATTTTTCTGATACTTTCTATGGATGTCTGTTTTCAGTTTCTTACAACTTTGTTACAGTTTAATCAATTCATGCTAACGTTTTCAAGAAGACATTTGTAAAATATGCAGAATATTTCAAGGAATACTTCAGATTAAAATATGACATTTCTGAGGAGCAGGTTAGGAGAAGTGTTCTTATATCCAAGTTCGGGGAAAAAAAGTCACTTTTAAAGTTTACATTTACATTTAAAAAGTTTTTTCAACTCAAAATTAAACAGTGTTTTATTAGCAATTATGTGACTTACCCAGCTTTAGTCATGTAATAAAAAGTACAACATTTATTTTTTATCCATACAGAGATATTTTTATAACTTATCTGAATTACAAGAAAATACAATTTTTTAAGTGTTGATAGGACTGTAGAAGACTTGCATGGTATTTCCAAGCCTTTTTGTTCCTGCCTTTTCCTTCTAGTTCTTCCTCTAACCTATTAACATCTGAGTTGGGAAGGAAAAGAGCTGAAAAGTCTTGGTTAAAGTCTGTCTTTATTAACCACTTCATCTTCTGTTGGTAGCTAGTGTGCATGAAGAATAAGAGAATGGATGTGATAGGGAAGGTGATAAAGGAACAATGGACAGATTTGGGAGTAAAAGGGAGAAAAAATATTTCAAAGAAAAGAGTCAGGAAGGAAGTGAGTGTAATTGGGGAAGTGTGGTATAAAACAGTACAAGGCTGAGGGCTGACCAGACCTAAAGCCCCCAAGACTCACAGACTTGGGTGGGGCTCTAGGAGGAGGTACAGAAGGCTGTGGGGTGTTTTTAAGCATTGTTGATCACTGAACAAAATTCACCTTTAAAACCCAGAACTGAATGCACAACTGATTATATCTACACTTTGCTGCTCCTAGCATTGAATGATGGAAGAAAAATAGGAAGTGTGCAAAACAGTATTTCAGACTACAGTTGCAAATGTTTTAAAACCATGTGAATTTAAGAATTCTATCCACATCTGTTCTGACAATTCTTAACTAAGTTCTTAATTTTGAACTCTACATTATTTTTTACCTTTTTTTAGCTATTACTCTTAGTGTAAAATACAGATTTGTATTTAGCCCATTCAGAACCACGGACTGAGATTTAGGTCTCTTGCTGTTCCTATGACAACACACCCAGCTCAGTACTTCTGTCTCTTTCTGAACTAATCAGCAGGTCCTTTTCTTTCCTTTTGTGGTTTACCTGTTACACAGTGAAATCAGTTGACATGTACAGATAGCTAGCAGAGGCTGTTCACTTCTTAAACACAGAACTCATCGCAGCAACAAGAAATATTAAATTATGTAGCTGTAAATTAAATGCCATGGATGTGTGAGGATTTTGGTATTAAACCATTCTTGTACCAAAAGTACGTTACCCCAGTCACTTCTGACTAGTGGGGAAGTAGCTTGTGCCAATTCAGTGCTTATCAGGTTTACTTGATGCTTCTCTAAAAAACCTGAAGTAGTGTTACCCAGTTGTGGCTAGCTGATATTTCAGAGCTGAAATCTTGGCTGAGTGTTCCTATTTCAATTTCAGAAATTAGGAGTAACACCTGTGATGATCAAACAATAATTAATTAAATAACAGCAGGGTGACATAATCTCTTAGCAACAGAGAAATACAAAAAAAACTCATCGATGAATAAGGCTTCTGTAATTGATTTTTTCAGGGAAGAGATAGAGATATTTCACCTATAATATTTTACAGGAAAAAAAAGAATTTTGCTTTAAAAAGCACTATGCTGTAAAAACTGACATTATAACATCCTGAAATGAAGTTTGAAATTTCCTAGAGTCTATTTCTAGAGTGGAATAAGCAGTGTAACATACTTAATAGATGCTGTTGTTCCTACTGCAATAGAAGTTATAATAGAAAATGTAAATATTGTTACTTTGACTTTTTAAAAAAACTGGCCAGCAGAAAGGAATTGTCAGAACAAGTATTTAGCCATGAGGACTTCTTTCTGTGCAAGATCTACATGAAGCAATCTTAATCCCTCTGACATTTTAATGTATTTATATCTCACATAAATGCCATTGAGTTGCATGTGAATGTCAATTAGAGGATGCAAAAATCTTTGTACTGTGAGGACCTTAGTTTTAAATGCTTCAGCTTCCAGGAAAAATGCAGATTTTCCTCCAAAGCTAGTGGGATTGAAGGCCCATTTGTAGCTTAGTCTGCTAAAGACAAAATTCTTCAAAAATGCTGTATAAGTAACACTTTCTAATAAACACTGAATGGATCTGATCCTTGGGGTTTCAATCCTGAAAGTCCTTTTCAGTGACAGATAATTTTTTGAATCTTGTGAGTTGCTTCAAGTCTATGAAACTTCTCTTTTTTCCCACCCCGTGCCAGCACCTTGCAACATTCAACCTTTTCCCCATCCTCTTGCTGCTACCAAACCTTTGGTCTTTTTCCTCATTTGCATCTTTGGTCAATTCTTCTACCAGCAGAGAATATATGAAAGCTCTAAAAAGTAGTAAACCCATAAAAACTTCAGGAATTAAGATGTCCTACCTTTATATTTTTCTTCCTTTTCAAGGCAGTCTTTAAAGGGCATATTACAAATCTGTTTTCCTAGATAGCTCATGACATAACTCTGGTTATAACTAGTTTTTATTTGATCATCCAGGTTTTATTTTCATCTCTGCTACTGAATTATTTGTTACCTAAGTTAGGGAGAAAATAAAAAATGAGGAGATATTTACCATCTCCCAGACTGGCAACACTTTAATGGGTTTTGCTCTCTGATTGACAAAAGATTAATTACAAGAGTGCAGAGAAGTGGAAGTCACCTTTTAATTCAAGCTATCTTTTCAGATGGTGTTTTAATGATATAGCACAGTGTTCTTCCTGCCACCTGAAATATATTCTGGGAGTATCTCTTTTTCTCACTTTTAAAATCCTAAAACAGTTATCATCCCATGTCTTATCTAGGCCAAAGACTCCCAGTATTACTTTTTCATTTGTAGGAATTTACTTTATCACTTCCAAATAAATTCTATTTCTGTGCTGGTTACACATACAGATGTTATTACACTATCTCTCAAAACAAAATCTGAGTGCTAGTTGGAGAACACACCTTAATTCCAGTTATCCTTGTAATTTACACATCACACATTCCCTTGTCATCTGTTACTGCCTCATCCCAGGTTGTTATTAGGCTCTATCACTTTTGCTTTAGACATAGAATGGTAGGCTGTAAATGCTTGTTGTCAGTTGTTGAGAAATAAAAATATAGTTTGAAACTGGTTTTACTAGATGAAAAAGAGCCTCAACTAAGTTTTTGACTAAATTTTTCCTATACTGTGTTGATTTCAATGTTATTACGGGCAGAATAATGACATTTGGGTACTTCAGGGTAATTACCCCATGCTTTGGCATATTTAGTTTTCACTGTTTTAATTGAATGGTATATAGAAGTATTTAATGTCTGCTAAAGAATGCATCATAAAAAAGCCATTGCATGTTCTAACATCTGTTGATATCTAAAGATCTCATTTTTTTACTGCCTTCAAGGCAGTTCCATTTCATTTTTTCTAATTCTAATATAGACTGGAAATACTGCTTGACTGAGATCTTTATCTCCTTGTTTGTATTCTCCTAAATCTTCCTTAGGCAGGAAGGTTATCTTGAGGCATACTGCAAACAAAGCAATATCAGCTCACTTTGGACACAGTTTCAACCAGTTTTCCAGCCTCTGTTGGGTTTATCTTATTAAGTCTACATTTTAGAGGCACCAGTCCTAGTTTCTGATATGTGCCCGTGTTGCTCCAAGCTAGCCATTCCTGGAATGCACCAACTGATGAGTTCCCCAGGGAACACACCCTGGTGGTACCAATTCCATCACTGCTTCTGTTTTAACAAAAAATATTGCAGTGAAGAGGTAATGTATGAGCTATGCTGTATGGATTGGTATCTGTACTGTTTGTGAGTCAGTCACAAGCCTTTCCAGACTCCTCCTCATGGAGTTGGAAACTACAACTTATTTCTGTTGTGTCTCACTCTTCAAGACCCAGTTAGATGAGGCATTGTTGCATGACCAGGCCCTTCACCCTGGTTGAAAGAGTAAACTAGGACTTTCAGAATATGGAAACACATTTCACAGATATGAACCCATGTGTCTTCAGGGTGTAAAGGATTGCATTTGCAATCAGTTGGACATTTTGGATCTTGGAAGTAGTGATTTTAAATAATTTCATATTGGATCATATATTTGCTATGGCCATCAGTAGTTCTGGACATTTAGGGGAAGAAAGAAACATTTGAGATCTTTCTGCAAGTATTATTCAATACAGGTGTACCCTGTCACTGGGGAGTCTGTCCTAGTAGCAGGAGCATAGTTTGGGACAAGAAAGTCCACTCTAGGCATGACTGTGTATTCCCTACATATAGTTTATGGCTCCTGGAATGATGATAAGTAGCTGGGACCCCAGAAAAGGGATTTGTGGTGTGAATAAAGTGGAAAAATAACTATTAAAGAAAAAATAGGACAAAAAATGCAGCAAGACTTGTCATCAGTTCTGGCTTGTATTTATGCCAGTATACCTTTTTTATGAGACCTTTCATTTTTTCCCCTCAAGAGCTCTACAGATAATGATGACATTGCTCAAAGTAAAAAGAGGGATTCATATTTCAAAGTGCACTTGCTATATTTTAAATTAAATCTGTGATTTAATAGTTCCCAATGCTTTTCTTTTCTGTACACTTGGTTTCCCAACTACATAGTTCCTCATGGTCTTTTATCTTCTATTCCATGCCTACTGTTTCCTTGGATTTTCTATTAAGTGAATCCTCCAGCAAGATGATTCATAATGACTGGGTGTCATCACTGATGTGAAATCGTGGAATTCAGATGGATTTTGACTCTGGTCTTTCACTGGTAATTTATATTTTCATTAAAATGCTTGAAAAAATGTATATTGCGTGTAATATAAAAAAGATTAAAAGTTTCATATTTTCATAGATATTATTGTAAATACATCACCAGATGAAGAATAATATGTGTTTGGGATATGTATAGAATATAGATGGTTTCCAAGGCAAAAAACTGAAAGATTCACATACAATCTAAATTTGGATATTGCAGAGTAGTGTAGAAAGAAAGGATCATACTTTTTTAAGTAGAAAACTCACAGTGCAGCTGTGAACAATCATTGTGACAAGAAAATTTCCATCCATCAGAAGGCTGAGAGTGATATATCATGAAACTCTTGAGCATACAGAATGCTTCTCATGATGTTTTGTTAACAGTAACTACTTCCTTTGCGGTGGTCTTTTGGAGGAAGATGTTTCTGAAAAAAAATGGATTTGGTTTTTATATGTGATTATAATTTTAATATTTTGTGATTTACACATTTATATTCTGTTTGATTAGCAAGCTTACAGTCTAGAAACATGGGTTTTCAAAATACATGCAGTGGATCTTAAAGGAAGTGTTTCCAATCTTTATTGTGTTTGTGAACTGCTTAATCCAGAGTAGTGGAGCTGCTATTCATGGTGTATGTTTGCCTGTATGAGCCAATGTCCTCAAATATGATAATACCAAATAGTGTTCATATGATTCATAATTTCTGAAATCAGAAACTTTGCTGACCTACTAACATTTACTAAAATGAGAAGAAATCATCCAGAGAAGAATCATTGCCACTATAGTGAAGAGTAATTTTATGAATTATAGGAATGTTCTGAAGTGAGAGAACTGACAATTACAGTAATTGTAAAAGAACCAAAGAAACCCAGAAGACAAATTATAGAACTAGAAAAAAGGAAAATATAAGTAATGGCCATTTTATAGCATTTTGTTTTTTAGACTTAAAAAATACTTACACTTTCTGTTCGGGTACTAGATTAGAACTGTAATTAGCAATACTTTTTCTGAAAAGTGAACCTTAGTCATATCTAGTAACTTCATGGACCAACTTGTTACAAAATTATAACAACCTGAAACTTCTGAAAAAAAATGCAACAACAGAAATCATCCTCACAAGAACTCACCACATGTTTTTTGACTTTCACTGCTGCACTGATTTAATTTTGTTTTATGAATATAACAGTGGTTATATTTTTTTCCATCTAAATATCAGTCAACTGCCGGGTATCTGTGGTTCAATTTATGTGTTAGCAGATGACCTTTATAGTAATTGCAGCAGACAATATATTGTCAAACGTGTTCTTGTGATAAGACAAACCTTTAACAGCAGCCTTCCCTTTCCATAGATCTGATTTCAACATTGTCAAAAAGAAAACAGATGCTTAACTTTTGAGAAAATATAAAATAAAAAAGAAGCTGTATTATTTCATATGATACATAGTAGTGAATAATTTACATTTTATTTAACCAAAGAATATTTATCATTCTGATCCTCCTGGTCTTTCTGTGTTCTTGTCAATATTTTCTGTGGTGAATTCTATACATTTGAGATTATGGGCCCCAACTGTTGCATATTTAGTAAGAGAATTAAATCTAGACTACACAACCTTTCATTTTAATGATGAAGAAAATACATGTTTCTGACCATGAATAAGAAAACAACATGAATAGGATCTGGAAGCACTCAGGTTGCATTATAATCTGACTATCAGTGTACGCTACTGAAATACTACTGGCAATCCCTTGGACATGTTCCTCTGGGCCATTATCACACAGTCACACTGCTAATGAGTTGTTCTGTCCTGAAAAGCATGTGATGAATGTCAATACTGAAAATATAACTCCCAAATCCCTTTGATGTGAGACTTTTTTATTGCTGGATTTCATGTATGCCTCTTTCACATAATATGTAACATAATATGAAATTCTTCAATGTTTGGGGCCTGACTCTTTTAGGAACAAACAAGTCCCACAGCTGGGTTAGAATTAGCTGGAGGCATCTTTACATACAAACTGTGTATCTTACCTGGAGTTAATTTTGCTCAGATTGTTTGTGGAAAATTAAGAGACTTGGAAATTTTAAAAATACTAGATCTTAATGAAATCCAAAATATACTTTGTGAGTTTTAAATTCTTTAAAAATCTTTAAATGTCTTTAAAAATCTTTCAAATGCTTTAAAAATTATTTGTTACAGTCTACTGAGTCTGTCTGGGGTGAAGTGGGTTTTCTTCATAACAGTCCATATGGTGCTGTGGTGCTGTGTTTTTGATTTGTGACTAATACAGCATTGATAACACACTTGCTGAATAGTGCTTGCACAGCATCAAGGCATTCTTTTGTTTATTAACTTGTTTATTTGCTTGTTTTTCCCACTCTGGCCCAATATCAGGTAGGCAGTCCCAACATCACAAAGGCTGGAAGCGTGCCTTCGGTACAGCCAGCTTGAACTGACCAAAGGAATATTCCATATCACATGGTGTTGTGTTTCATGAAAGAGGCTTGGGCAAAGGAAGTGAAGGTATTTGAAGATATGAAGTTTATCTTTGTAAGTAACCATGACATGTGCTGAGGCCCTGCTCTACAGAAAGTGGTTGAGCATCTTCGTGACAATGTGAAATAGTGAATAAATAATTTACTTTGCTTTGTTTAGGTTCACAGCTTCACTTATTTATTAAACTGTCTTCTTGAAAATACTTGCAAGTAGCAAAAAATTACTTTATTCTTAAGCATTATGTCAAGTCCTACTCTCTCTTACAATTGAGTTGAATAATCAAATAAAACATTATGGATGCATATCTTTGTGCATGAAGATTTATAGGTACTTACTTAAAGTACAGATTAAACAAAAAAGTCTGCTACTAGTCAGATTCTGATTTTTTCTTTTGAGAAGTTTGACAGTGTTTCAGAAGGTATTCTTAGGTTTACTGAAACAGGGACTCTGGTCTTTGGTATTATAGTCCATTCAGGGCAAGAAAGGGAGATTCAGCTTCCCTGGTATACTTTCCCACTTGGTTGGATTGAGAAAATATATTGTGCCAGGAATGAGCTGAAGCTTTGTTTTACTTGTCTGAATACCTTATAATTAAGTTCTTCAAATAAACAAGATATTCTTTAAAAAAACCAAACAACCCAAAACTCTGCAGTAAAGGGAATTCCATGGCTTCTCTATCATTTAATCTTATTTTAATAATTAGGAAGCTATTAAAATGTCTAGTAAAATCTTTACCATAGAATTACTTTATTAAAAATTAATTTACTACTGGACGTAGAGATATCGAAAAGAAGTAACAGCTGTTTCTATCCACTTTTTTTTGTGTGTGAAATCATATTTCTCTCTCTTATTTTTTTTTTTTGCTTGTGAAATAGCCATCAGAAAAAATCAAACCTGCTAACATCCCCGCACTTTGTTATCTTATATTTTTATGGCTCATGCAGGTTTTTCTCACCTCCTTTAGATCTTCCTTTAAGTGGATATGTAGTTCTCATGCTAAAGTATTAATTAGCAGGTTTAGCAAAGGAGATGGTAGTGACTTTCCCTTGTCTGTTATTCATTATAACAACAGATTCTTTCCTGCTGTGCTGCTTCTTCTGTAGCTGTGCTCTGGTTTTCACCTCCTACCTAAGGTAAAACACAGTACACATCATCAAAGTTTATCTCATTGATCACTCTATTGTGCATCAAGGCAATTTTGAATTCTGATGCTGTCCTTCTAGCTGACACTTTATTTCATTATCTAGGTTGTTAATAAGGCACTAAATGGGGCTGGTCCCAGGCAGGTTTCATATGACAGTTCTTAGTTTAAGACATCAGAGGTCAGTTGAGATTCTTCCTCAAAGCAAATAAAACAGTTAATACCTTGAAAATAAAGTTCTAAGTATCTGTCATTTGGTCTTCTTTTATAATGAAAAATATTATATTGGAGTTGCTATTGGTTTTTTCTGCTTTAATTAAGATTGAAAATTTCATCCTGGATGAATTTAATCTTAAAACAACATATTATCAATATAACTGGGAACTACTAGGTCAAGGGCATGATAGCAGTTCCAAATCAATTAATTACCATAGACACTGCATTTACCTGTGAACAGTATTGGAACAAATACAGAAACAGATGTCCCTGTTTTGATCAGCATGTGCAGAAATTAGTATGTCAGGGGCTGAATATGGATGCACTGCCCATTTCCTCCCTGAAATGGTTGACTAAAAAACATACATCTGTCTCACTGGACCCTGAACATAATTTTCCAATTGAACAGCTTTGGAAAGAGATTGTTCACATCAACAACAACTTTATAGTAAAATGTCCAGTGCAGGATTTGTGTCTGACATCATGGCCTTCAAGGACTTATTTTTCTTCCCCCTTTCAACTGAGTGGCCCATGTTTTAAACAGATTACTTCGATTTTATTTTACCTTTAATGAGATTTAATGCCATCCCCTACAGCTGAGCAGCAGTAATACATGAAATCAATTTATTGTTTTCTCAGACATTTAGAACATAAAATGCCAAAGGTGCTAATGTGTTTGGAAAATGTCTTACGGTTTCACCACTAACAAAGTACAGCAATTCCAGTTTCAGTTTTTTCTCCCAAATACTCAATTTCTTATGTTCTTTTTGTTCTCCAAAGAGAAGATAACCTTTTGAAAAAAACCAAACCTAGACCTTTCAAGTGCTCTGAAGATCCTGACACTTAGATATTTACTTAAGAAATTTAGACTTTTTTTAATAATTTAGCATAGGTACAAAAAAATCTTAGTATAAAAATCTGACTACTGTGATGACTAGACTCATCTTCTAAGTGCCATACGGAAAACCTCTGCTTTTCTGTTCTGTGTTACTTACTATGAGATCTTCTACAAAATTGAGACATATACTTGCACTGCTCCCTGTGCAGTTTTCTTCCCATTCATATCTCAAATTACCAAAGCATTTAATGTTGAAATGAATGATAGTTAGATGCCAGGGTACTTGTAGAAGGCTGGCTCTAAGCACTTTGCAGTTACAAGCCTCTATTATACAGCAACAAGGACAGATCACCTTAGCCACTATCCTCTCTGGGAGTGTTGACATTATAAAGTCACAGAACAGGAATCTCAGATGTGAGTGATATAAATATAGCTCTTTTGTGTCAGTAACCAGGGGCTGAATTCGTAAATAAAACTTCAGAGGGTACCGTGGTCAGCAGACAGGGATCACTGTCACTTTCTTTGCAAAACAAAACAGGTGGTTTTGTCAAAGGCAAAAATAGGTACCTCAGACTGAAATTATTGCTGATGAATGATGGCAATGAGATGTCTGCCTGTCTGTCCAAGGAGGTAAATGCTTTAGTGTGATAAACACAAGGATAGCAAGTATGGAGACAATCTGTCTAAGATTAGGCATGAATTTCCCACAAGAAATAGGGAGACACTGAATTATATTGGTATAGTTTATGGATCAGTGACTTTATTTTCAGTTTCCAAGCATTTGATATTATATCACCATTTTAAAAATTGCAAACAAAAAAAGAAACTAAAACAATATTATCCATTAATTTGGGCTAATTTAAATAATGTGAAATATTTTTCAAAATTGACCAATTGAGATAATTTTTCTTCCCAATGCACAAGTATTTTAGGGGACTGGGTTCAGAATTCTTACCATTCAGAAGCATACAATTACCAGGCATCTGTTTTAGGTGTTTTTTTCCAATAACACAGTGTATCTCAGTGGAAGATTTAGAGAAAAACATGCAGTTTTTCAGGGCAGCACTTAATAATATGTAAGACTGTGGATTCTCTTGTAATTCCTGCTTCATTCTCTCTTGCCACCTTTGGTGACATATAGTTCCACCCCAAAGCACAGTCCAATCTAAGTGCTGAATGAAGAAGCAATCACTGATTCTGGAAAATTAGTGTTTGAGCACATAAAAGCAGGAAGAACATCAGATACAGTACACTTAATTTTGATTGCATTGGAAGTGCATTGAGCAAACATTTCTAATTCTGGGTTCATTTAAATAGCTGCTTTTAATGTTTCCTCTGAAACATTGTGGCTGGAAAAAAAAGTAATATGCCTAGCCTTTGGTTTTTATGTAAAAATTCAATTTTACATCTTTTCATATTCTCCTTTTGCAGCCAAGCAAATTTCTTTGATGAATGTATTTTAAAAGTTTCTTGCCATTTCCCCCTTCCTTGTTTCCTTAGAGGGTAATTCTAGTGCTAGGCAATACTTTAAATCACCTTGACTAGCAAACCAATAGATTTTTGCACACCATTACAAACAAATTTTATAGTCACAGAAGAATGAGTCACAACAAGCCAAGGGGCTAAGAAGGCAGTTCATGAACTTACCATAACCTTACATTCCTTTCATTGATTTCATGGAAAAAGTCTAAAATATCCGTACTAGCACAGCAGGAAATACTGAGGACCATCAGTGGTGCAATTAAATAGAGCAAATCACATTAATTGATTAAACATTCATTTTTACTTGCCTAGTGTTTAAAATAATGTTAGACTAGCTCAATCTGACACTGTTAAATATATATGTAAAAGACACAAGCAATTTTTTATTTTTTTATTCCCATTTTTAGATAAGGCAATGTGTTGCCATACAATAATAAAATCTGATTTCAAAGAATATTGATTAACCTGCAATTTCTCAGTAGAAGCAAAGGAATTTGAGTAACTAATTTCATATTCCTTTTTTTTTCTCTCATAATTCATTTGAATAAATTTTCCCTAAAAATTGTCTCTGTCTCAAAATCAGAAGTTTAGAAATGGAATAAGAATGTATTTCAATGTGGAATGTATTTACACATGTACTTGCTGTCTGACATTCAGAATCACAGAATCTCAGAAAATGACAATTTGGAAGGCACTATTGAGTCCAGCTCCTGGCCCTGCACAACACCATCCCCAAGAGTCACACCATGTGCCTGAGAGCATTGCCAAATATTTCTTGAACTCTGTCAGGCTTGGTGTGACCAACTCCCTGGGGAGCCTGTTCCAGCACTAGACCCCACTCCCGGTAAAGAATCTTTGCATAATAACCAAACTAAACCTCCCCTGACACTTCAGGCCATACCCTTGAGTCTTGTCCCTGGGACCCACAGAGAAAAGATCATGTCTGCCACTCCTCTTCCCCTTGTGAGGCAGCTTTAACGTGCAATGAAGCCTCCCTTCAGTCTCCTCTACTCCAGGCTGAACAGACCAAGTCAAGGCATTCCTCATATGGCTTTCCCTCAAGGCCCTTCACAATATTTGTTGCTTTTCTTTGGATGCTCTCTAATAGTTTAATGTCTGTCTTATATTGTGGTGGCCAAAACTGCACAAAGTGAGGACACACCAGTGAAGAGCAGAGCGGCACAAGAATCACCGTTAAATTTTTTTTTCTGAGTATTTTAACCCAAATGAAAATTCAGTTTCTCTACGGTTAATGAGTGTCACAGAGTCATGTCACATTAACTGTTTTTGTTTGTGTGGTGAGGTTTACATAGCAGAAAGCTGCAGAGGTTGCTTCTGTGAGAAGGCACCAGAAACTGCCCTCCTGTAGGACAGAGCCTGTTCTAGTTGGCTCAAGCTCCAAGACAGACCCACGCTGGCCACAGCTGATGATGATAGGGATCATCAGTGATCGGGATAGTGCCACTGTAACAACACAAATAAGAAAGGGTAAAAACTGCTGTGAAACAGCAAATGGGTGAGAGGAGACAGAATATATGAGACAAACAGCCCTGCAGAACAAGATCAGTGAAGAAGGAGGTGGAGGAGCTGCTTCAGGCATAGGGCAGAGATTCCCCTGCAGCCTGTGGGGCAGCCCATGGTGAGGCAGCTGTGCCCCTGCAGCCCATGGAGGTCCATGCTCCAGCACATATCCACCTGCAGTCCAGGGAGAACCCTCATGGGAGCAGGTGGATGCCTGATGAAGCCAGTGATGGAGCAGGGTCCTGACAGGACCTGCAGCCCTGGGATGAGGAGCCCATGCTGGAGAAGGTTTGCTGGCAGTACCTGTGATCCTGTGAGGAGTCATTGTGCAGCAGACTGTTCCTGAAGGGTTGTACCCCTAGAAGAGGGCCCACATGGAAGCAGTTTGTGAATAACTGTCTCCTGTGTCTGGGACCCCACACTTCACGAGAGGAAGAGCAGGAGGAGAGAGGATTTGCTGAGAAAATGTTATAAACTGACCACAATCCCTGTTCCCCATCCCCCTGCATTGTTGGGGGGAGGAGGTAGGAAATCTTGGAGAGAATTTGAGCCTGGAAAGAAGTAAAGAGAGGGAGAAGGTCTTTTTAGATTTGATCTTAGTTCTTATTATCATACCTTTTAAAATTGGTAATCAATTACATTAATTTTTCATATAATCATAGAATTATTTGTGTTGTAAGGGACCCCTTAAATGAACAGGGACATGTTCAAATTGATCAGGTTGGTTACAGTCCTGTTCAACCTTACCTTGGTTTCTTCCAGGAATGGGGCTTCCACCTCTTCCCAGGACAATCTGTTCCAGTGTTTCACTGAGTTTTCTCCAAGGCAGGACTGTTTCACTGTGACAGTAACTGGTATCTCCCTAGGCTTATCTCAACCCATGAGCTTTGCATAGCCTTTTTGCCCCTGTCCTGAAAAGAAGGAGGAGAAATAGAGTTCCTTGGTGGGCACCTGGGAACCAGAAAAGATCAGCCCACCATCTAACAAATGTTTAATTAGAAGTACTTTCTGCAAAATAAAAAGTGAGAAGTAAAAGAAGATATGGGGAGCTATGGCCTAAAATGCAGAAGGCTGGAGTTTTTGTCTGTCTGGCAAAACCAAATTGGAAGATTATTCTGCATTTTCTTTTCTTTTCTTTTTTTTTTTCTTTTATCAAATCCCTTTCCTTACACTTAGAAAATAATAATTTTGTACATGCATACATTGTAAAGAATCATTGACACTTTCTTGAAACTAAGAGATCTAAGAGAGACCACTAAATACCACTAACATTTGTATTAAGAGATATTTTTCCATTGGACTTTATATTGGATTGTGAACTGGACCATAAAGATTAACTCCCAACTCCTGTAGCATGTATCCCAGAATATATACTGAAAATTTCAGTACTACAGGTACCACTTGCAAGAGAATTTCCAAACCCTTGATGTTATCCAGTACATTCAGGACAAGCTTTTTCACTTTCTCTTCATTCATATTTGATAGTCCTAACTGCAAGAAATAAAGTCTTCCCTGGTTTCAGCAAATGGATTTTGCCCACTAAGGTAACAGAGGGGGATATTAGCATACCCACCACATAAATAGATAATGAGCCATATTTATTGTTGGCCTTTTTTCTTAGATTTCTTCGCAAATGTTATATGGACGATCTGACAAAACTCACATAAGCAATAAAGTTTAGAGGAGATACTTTAATTTATTTTAATTAAATTATACTACTAAATGTTTTGCAGCCCATATGGTGGCCTCCTGCTCTTTTCCATACACTACGGAGAGAGACTTGCGTCTTTATTTCACAATTTTTCAGGTTTTAAATTAACCCCATAGTGTTACATTTGTTTCCTCCAGTGTGAGTTTCTTAAAATATGTGAGAGACAGCTGAGTGCCTGAGATTGTGGATTCAGCCAATCCACCAAGAGCAGAGAAAACTGCCCATGGTAAACATTTACTTCCTGCTGGTTTGCATCCTGATTTCAACTGGGAAAGACACTACATAAGCAAACAGCTGCTTTTTAAGGGGGAAATAAGTGCATCGCTTTACATACTGATTGTGTCATCACACCCATTTGTACAATAGAACTTAGAACATCGTCATATACACTAATCAAAGAACTTAGTGGCATATACACTCTTGGTTTGTTTTTTTTCTCTTCTGGTCACTTCAATTAAAACTAAATCTTCCCTTCCCTTCCCTTCCCTTCCCTTCCCTTCCCTCTACTGACATTTTTTTTTAAGTCTGTTTCATAAATCATACTTTTCAGTGCATTTTTGAAGACTGAAAAATCACTTGGCAAAAGCCTGCAGAATCCATTGGATAACACTATGTCTCAGAATAAATCTTCTGATGTCTATCCTAACTCATACTGATGGTGGTGTACTTTAAAATGTTATGTTTCAACTCACAGCTCTAGATGGTACAAATTTGTGACAGTTGTCATGACACATAATTGCCATTCACCACTGTTCTGTATTATGGACATTAGCTTAGCTTATGCTATTACTTCATAGGTGATACCAGAGCTTCTACCTTTCCAATTAGCTCCTGGACTCTGAACTGCAGTCATTTCCTAAGCAGCAGACTGAAAATCACTGGTGGCAGACAACAGTCATTTCCTGACCAGGTTCTGGCTCTCTGTGGCACTCCTGTTGTCATGCTCTGCTGGAGCAAGGATATGGGAGCAGTGTCAACAGTGATGGCCTGTTCAAGTTAATTGCAGCTGCTGCAGAGCAGTTGTAAGGATTGAAGAGCTAGAGAAGCACTCTGAGTTTTCACTCAGAACATTTTTTTAAACACAGTTTGGGAATATTCTATAAAACAGAGAAGCAAATAGAAGCCGAAAATCTCATTAAGTTTGAAAGATGGAAATGAAAACTGTCTGCTAACTCCTGAATTTTTCTGTGGCCAGAATTTCTGACTGTAAACTGGTATGGATATTTTTATGAGATTGGATGAGCAGCTCCTGCTCCATGACTTTTTGAACAGAACAGAAAAGACAAAGCATTTACAGAAGGGATTAAAAATTGTTCTCAACTTTCTTCAGAATGTGAAAACAGATAACTTACTAGAGAGAGTGGGAGGAAAAGAAGATCCCTTATATTGCCAGTTGATTGAGATATGTTTTACACACTTAATACCAAGGACATATTTTCTAAAAGAGGGTTAAACTTCTTAAATTTGCTTTACATTTGTACTCAATTGATCTCAGTGTGAAGTTTTGAATGCTCAGCAGGCATGTAGTTCTGAATTTAGTGGTCTGAACTTGAGTGCAAATGTGACATTTTTGTCCTTTATTTTTATCTCAGCTTTTGCTCCATTTGACTCCAATTTTAACATTTATGTCTTTTCATTTCATCCATTTATGATTAGTTAGAGCTTTCAAGCCCCCAACTTTAATGAAGGATTCTTAACCCTTGGTCTGTGATATTCATAAACATTTCTTCATCTTGTTCCATTTTTCACTCACAGTACACTGCATGAGAATACAAAAACCTACAAGGTAGAAAGAGTCAATAATACCTAGCTGCAAAAGTGATTTTTGTTTGACAATTTTCCTGAAGACTGGAGTGATATATAAATATACAGCAGACAAATGGGATCCACAGGGACCCCTTTAAGATCTTTATGAATATTTGAAAGGGCACCTGGAGCCATGGCTGCACAGGGCAATCAATTGCTATGAATTTTTATTTCCCCAAGCTCTCAAAGGAAATGGCATGATAGGTGTATGTATTATCAGCAAGATTCATTTAAAGAAACATGGGGCTTATTTTGATAGGACCAAGGGGGAAAAAACCATCATTCATAACTAATCTCCTTTAAATTGAGGTTGGCAAAGCTTATTACTTAATTATTGTAAAACTGAATGATTCCTGTTATTTTTAGATGTTGTAGAGTCTTTTTTTGAATTCTAGCATTGCTTCCTTAGAAATTTGAAAAACAATCTCAGGAGCCTGTAGAAATAAATAACAAAAAGAAACACTTTTAAAAATAAGAATTGGAAATCAAGTTAGAAGTTGGAATTTTGGAGGTACCTTTCTTTCCTTTACATTTGGAGACTGCTTTTCATAAAACTTTCTCTTCTGAAGGAGAAGAGTTCAGGCCTTTAAGCTTATTTTGACAGTCATCAAGTATTTTAAAATTGCATATTGTATCAGAAACAATTAAAAATACTATTTTGTCACCAGAATTTCCATTGTCACTGTCATTTATGTATCTCTTTTGTGATACACATATGTAATAAGTTAAATCACAGAAATAATTATTCATGTCTGTCTTGAAGCTGTAAGAAGAAGCATGATATCTATTTAAACAAAACANACAGAAATAATTATTCATGTCTGTATTGAAGCTGTAAGAAGAAACAAAACTGTAGCACCATGTATTTCTGTTTCATTTTTTTTAGAGCTCAAATGTTATTCTTAACAAAGTTGAAGTTCAAATGGTGCAGAACCAACTGCAGTAAGAAAATTTTAAAAAGGAGTAGATATACTGCAGAGATACAATACTGTACACCTGGTATAGAAATGAAAACTGGTTGTGTGGGTACTCAACCAAATGTATAATCATACAAGTGGTGTGTAGGCACCTTGCTTCTTTGACATTTTAAATTAATTCTCAGAAATCCAACTATTTAATCTGCCATGACATTACTGGCTCCTGAAATTATTTGTAGTAGAACAATTGGAAGGATTTGAGACGGAAGATGTCCTTTTCATTTTATGTTACTTTAAGATGCATACTCCTTAGTTTTGACATTTTTCAGTTTGCTCAAACTTTTAGGAAGAATGAAATCCAAACCAGGTTGCTATTGTGTAAGTTGAAAATAGTTGGTAAACTCTAAGAAGCCAGTAGGCGGGGATTAATTCATGAAATAAAATATTTGCTTGGTGATTATTCATGGTCCTTAGGGTATAAACTTTCTTCTGAAAAATCAATCTGAGAGAGAACAGTTTTCTCTTTACAGTATTTCATATCCAGAGGCCGCTGGCCATAAAAGGTGTTGAATCCATTATAAGCTTGCAGGATTTCTGAAAATCATGTCACAGCCAAGTTTCTTGCCATTTCCTCAGATCAATTCTGTATGTCCTGGTTCTGTAAAAGTAATTTTTTTTCATTTTAGCCTAATGTGAAAATACAGCTAATATATACACAGATCAGTGATCTTGGCTTAATGGGAGAAGAGTTAGTTTGGTGGTTGTTTCTGAATATTGTGTACTGAGGAGTCAGCTGAATCTATTTTTGATCTACAGATAGTCATTGAAAGATTGTTGACTTACATGCACATGAAAACCTTGTTCAACACTCACGTATATGACTGATGCAGAGGTCCTCCTGATTAAATGACAAATGAACTAAAAAAACCTCATTATCAAATACATAAACTTTTAAAAACCTGTTGTCCTTCCCCTGTAGGCAACACAGTCATGTCAACTGGACCTTGGCTACCAACCTTGTTACTTGACTCTCTCTACACTCTTACCGTAGTTGACAACTCTATCTCCTTGTTATTTTCAGATCCTTGCTTTCTTATTCCTATTTAGCTTGTTATTAGAAACGTTTAACCCTCCATTTTCAATTATATTGATACATACTAATCAAATAACCATGTTACAATTATGCTACATGGGCAGAATTTCCCTTCATGGCTTTGAATAAATCTTATGCAATAGAGCTGAACAAGGAAATTTCTTCATTTCAGTGTATGTAGGGGACAGCTACAGATAACACAGAGAGAACATACAGCTACAGAGAACATAAAGCATATTGTTCTTTGGAGGCTATATGTGTATGAGATTCAGGCCTTAGGACAGTGTTCTCAGTTAGGGACATGAAAGGGAAAAGGGTGTTAAGATGATTAGCATAAACAGAACAAGTAAAAACAGTGATAAAATGTCAAACTTTGTGAAAGTTTGAACACTGGCAAAAAAGATGGTCATGGTGGTCTCATCATTTCAAGTACTCAGAACTAACCCATAGGCTCATAGACTAAAAGCAGACTTGAGATTTTTCTGCCATGTAATACTGATGGCAAGACTGGAGATGCCTTTCCAGTGTCATTTATCTCACTGTTTTTGCTGTAGGCTCTTTGTTCTAGTTTCTGGCAAGATGCCACGGATTTGCCAACCTTTCCATTTTCTCAGCATTTAGTCAGTTTCCTGATCCCTTTATTTCTCTGTCTTTTCTGATAGAAGTTTTCTTAATCCTTGTTTCCAAATGAGAACATGAAAAATAGAATGCTGCTCAAGTCTGGAGGATTTGACGAGAAGGTTCCCTGTGATAAAATATACTTGAAGAGAGCAGATTTTTTTCTTAATTTAAAAATGCCAATAGCATACAAAACAATAGTGTAAAGGCACTGGAGTGACGTTTTCACTACCCGAAGACAAATCCATTGACACTTTAGAAACAAACAACACCTAAAACAACCATATCAGAAGTTTTCCTGGTTCATACTAAAATCTGTGATTTGTTGTAACTGACTGAGAAAGTCAGACAAAAAAAGAGTCACAAGGATAAAAGAAACCACAGTGATACAGGTGATTAGTGATTAGTCCTCCTTGTAAGTATGATGTTCTGGTTAGAGATAAACATGCAGAAATTTTATGAGTTGAATTCTCATACCCAAGTGCATGTATAGTAATAGAAATTTACTATATGGTCCGGATCCTCTTTAGAAAAGATTCCATTTTTATAATTGTGATGTAGCTTCATTTGGTGAAGGCAATTATCTGCAAGTCACAGTAAAATCCTTGTTGTGGGACTGTAATAACACTGCTTCTTCATTTATTTAAGTAAGACAAAGGATCTCTGCTATACACTTGTGTAATTAAGGACATCAGTAAATAGGATCCACCTGTCTTAACAACAGGCATTCTAGAAGAAGGTAGTTTAGGAGCTGCAACATAGCCAAGAGGCTTAAAGCAAAACCAATAAATTTAAATGAATTTTCAACCCAGAGAATACAAAGAAGAATAAATTTTGCCTTGTTTTCAGGGAGAAGTTCCTCAAAACTGGGTAGGAATGTAGTGTACTTACTCGTTATACAGGTGGATTGTTTTTTATACGCATGAGTGGATAACGTAGCTTAGCTTGCCCCAGAACACAGAGGGGTTTTTCATTAGATTTTCCCTTGCTCATCAAGTGGACATGTCCTGTCTTTTCGTTAGACTAAACATAGAGAAATGTTGCACTGATATGGCTGTAATACTGAGTAGTCCTGACTGGCAGGAAGATAAAGATCCTTGGATTTCTCTTTGTTTTCAGTCTGCATTTCTTTCCTGCATTTGAAAGTTACTGAGAGTGTGTCTGGTCTTTCAAGGCCTTGAAAATCCCTCTCCTGCAAATCACCACTCTTTTCATACTGTGAAGTTTTATGCTCAGGCTTCAAGATTGTTTTCATTGTCCTCTTTTTCTCTAAAAGAGTTAATGGAATCTATACTGTATGTGATCTGACTGTTAAAAACCTCTCTGGAGTAAAGAGAGGAAAGAAAGAATTTGTTTGCCCTGTTGAGTAACCATCTTCTGCCTCCGAGTCCATTCTGTTAAAGCAGATGATCTTCTGCCGTCAGCTTTGTGCATTTCTCATCATTCCCTCCTGGTTTTTGTCTTAAAAAAGGAGCAACAGAGAAGTGCAGCACCAGTCATGTACAAATGTCAGGAAGGATCTGCACCAAACCATGCGTGTAAGCTCCATATACACGAACTCTGCAGTTCAGGAGTGTGTCTGTGTATGTGTATACATGCACACAAATCACATTTATGTACACAAAATGATAAGATGGTAGAAATGAAGAGCAAGAAACAGGGAAAATCGCTCAGGATTTTCACACAATAAAAACAATACATCACTAACTTTGCTTTACATATCCCAGCAACAGCAGCCAAGTCACTGCACTGACACTACGCTGCACAAACCAGTGAAATTTAGATAATCATTACCACAAGCTATGTTTTTGTGGATTTTTTTTTAGTCCACAAAAGAATGATATTTTTGGTGCATTTATTAACACTTTCATTGTATCAGTTACTTTTTATTTATAATTATTCTCCAATAAATTATTTATTCTAAGAGGAATAATTACCTCTGCTACAAACCATTAATTTCCATGTACAAAAGCTGACAATCTACAGAAATAATTTACAAGTCTAATGCAAGTTCTGGATTTGTTTTCTCTACCCCCCCTGCCATTTTTCGTCTTGTTTACAAGCATTTTTCTTGAATTAATAAATAAATAATAGCTGAAATATTTCATATTAATTAGCATAAAATGACCTTTTTTATAGTAATATTTCACAAAGCAATCTGATGTAGAGGATTAGTACTGAAACTAAGATATAAATACATACATGGTAGTTGAAACCAAATTCACTAACCACACATAAGATCACACTTATAGATGAAGGTCTTGCATTTAATATGAGATAGGATAACCCTGCTGTGGGGACTAAGATAAATTGCTTGGTGCATGTCTGCTGGGACGTGAGACGACAAGATATTATTCTTAACCCCAGAACTGTCAAACACGATTATTTCCAAAGAATCCTGACAGCATTGGAAGTGATAAAAGGAAGCCCCTGTAGGGAAAAGGGCAGGAAGGAGACTAGAGGAACATTTTGCAGGTGTTTTTCATTGAATCATAGAATTGTTAAAAGTTGGAAAAGACCTACTGAGATCATCAAGTCCAACTGTTAACACAGCACTGTCAAGTCCATCACTAAAACCATGTCCCGAAATGTCACATCTACATTCATTTTGAATACCTCCAGGGATTTTGATTCAACCACTTCTCTGGGCAGCTAGTTCCAATGTCTGATTACCTTTTAGGTGTAGAAATTTTTCCTAAAACCTCCCCAGTGCATCTTGAAGGTATTTCCTTTTATCATATTGCCTGTTATTTGGGACAAGAGACAAACCCCCACCTCACCACAACCTCCCTTAGGTAACTGTAGAAAGTGATAATGTTCCCCCTGAGCCTCCTTTCCTCCAAGCTAAACAACCCCAGCTTTCTCAACTTCTCCTCATCAGACTTGTGCTCCTGATCCTTCTCCAGCTTCATTGCCCTCTGGACATGCTCCAGCACCTCAATGTCTTTCTTGTAGCAAGGGACACAAAACTGAACACAGGATTTGAGGTGTGGCCTCACCAGTCCCGAGCTCAGAGGGACAATTACTGCTCTGGCCACACCACTG
Source organism: Alaudala cheleensis (assembly GCA_013398995.1). Lineage (NCBI taxonomy): Eukaryota > Metazoa > Chordata > Aves > Passeriformes > Alaudidae > Alaudala > Alaudala cheleensis. The sequence continues at coordinate 60,447 of VWYE01017503.1, read as the reverse complement.
TTGAAGGGAGCCAGAACACCATTGGCCTTCGTGGCCACTTGGGCCCAGTGCTGGCTCACACTCAGCCCTGTCAGCCAGCATCCCCAGATCCTTTTCTGCAGGGCAGATTTCCAGCTACTCTGCCCCCAGACTGTTGCACTGCATGGGGTTGTTATGACCCAAGAACCAGATGCTTTGTCTTATTGAAATACATGCAATTGACCCTAGCCTATTGATCCAGCCTGTCCAGATCCCTCTTGAGCCTTCCTGTTCTCCAAGCAGATCAACACTCCTACCCAGTCTGCAAACTAACTGCAAGTACCCTTGATCCCCTGGTCCAGATCATTGATAAAGGTATTGAGCAGGGGTGACTCCAACAGTGAGACATGGGTACACAACTTGTATGACTGACTGTTGTCAGATGGGGAGAAGCATTAATTTTTGTGGGACAATTCACAGGCAGTTCTGTGGTTTCTAGCACATCAAAAACCCTTGCATCTTTGCTGCCACATGAAACTTCACCCCCTATATTCCATTGAGACATATTCCTGTTGAAAACAATGCAGAGCCTGTAATAATAGTGATTTGATTTGTTCTGGGTTTTTTGTTTGTTTGTTTGTTTTGTTGTTTTTTTTTTTTTACTGATTGAAAACAAATGAAAAAAAAATGGCATTGGCTACAGAAAATGGTTTTAACATCCATCTTATACCTGCAAAAATGGAGAAAGAAGTAGTTAATCCATAGCAGAGCTAATACAAGGAGCCCTTACATATAGACCACTTGGGATCTCAACAGATTTGTCACTGCCAAACTCCATGTCTTGTGAGATCCCTGTGGTAGAGCTTGTCTTACAGTGGCTGCAGTTGCTCATGTGGAAACTGGGTGCACTGCTCTGCTCTTGAATGCTGATTGTCAAGCAGGCTTTTCAGGAGCTTTCTGCCCAAGCTGGCAAAGGGGTGCTTGTGGGCTGCTGGGAGAACGGGGAGTGTCCAGTTGCCAAACTCTTGGAGTAGACGGAGTGGGTGGAAGGTGGTGACAGTCTAGTCTCAACACCAGTGGCTAAAACAAAGTTAGATCTTGGAGGACTTTGACATTGTTGCTGTGTCACATATGGCAAGAAATGTACAAAATGTTTTAGCAAGAGCATGCGCAGGCCATGTTTCCATTAGGCTGGCTCAGCACATTTTTAACATAATACAGGAGGAAGCCTGCTTGTTATAATCCATCCATGAAGACAAGGGTAGCCCAGGCTCTTGTAAATAGATCCCTTGGGGTGGATGAGGGTGAAACAACATGGAAGTTGTTTCAGTGTTTATAAACATACCAGTGTTTATAAATAAATAAATAAGTGCACAAATAAATAAATACAGGTTTAAATTTAGAACAATTTGATTGCAATGCAAAGCAGGTATGAGATCTTTGCTTGGTCTTGTTATTAGGCCTTCATGTGAATGTGAATGTCCTGATGTCCAGTGTGAATGTGACCTTCCCAGGGGGTGGGTAGTAAGGGAGTGTTAGAAAGGNACCACTCTGGGCAGCCACAAGGGAGGACAATTGGCATGATTAAAAGCACCATCCTGTTTCCTCAGGGTCTGCTACTTATCTGTCTCTAAGCCTGGCTTGTGTCACTCTCCCTGTCTTGTGCACATGAGAGGTTTCCCACTACACACCCAAAATCTCACCTCCACTCCTTGGAGCAAACTTGAAATTTCTGGTTTCACAAATATTAAGTCTCCTGGAAAGTCAGTGCAAACATTTTATCTTGTGCTCTTCTGGCCTTATTAATTATTGTGTTTATGTCAAGAAAGCTTCTATACTACTCTTTGTTTCTTGTTGGAATTTTGTTGGCTGTTGTAGTTGTCAGGAAAATGAAAGAGCACTGAGGACATTCTGTGCTGTGTGCCAAAGTACACCAGAGATTTAAGTTCACTATTTAGTGAAACTCAGTGGAGGGTTTAACAGAGCAGCAAGCAGCAAAAGGATATTCAGAAGCATTACAAAAAAGCTGGGAAAGGGCTGTGAATTCAAGTAGTACAGAAATAAGACTATATGAACCTGAATATTAGCAATTAGTATAAATTCTTTGAATTTAGTAGAAGATGCGTAAAACAGAAGTGTGCCACCCGTAGGATGCCTGTCCCAAGTGTATTGTAACACTGAGAGGTGAGAATTATCCATGTCTACATTTAGTCCTGAGAAGCATCAGGGATTGGTGAAAACTTTGGCTTAATTTTTTTGTTTTTCAAAAGCAACTCACTACCAATTAATTACTTGATTATCTTGTTGCAAAAATAATGGTTTTGCTAGACTGTTACATAAAAATGGTCTAGCAAAAATTTTTGTTGTCAATTAATTAAAATGTAGAGAGAACTCAAACTTCCTCAAGATTGAATGATTTCTAGTTGCTAGATGTTGGAAAAAACACTTCTCTCTAATATAGCTAAACAAAGATTTCTTTTGTTTTTGATGTGCAAGAATCACAGTAAAATTGAGCTGTATCATTCTTTTTCCTCTAGGGCTTCCTAGCAGATAGAACAACACAAACATTGTTGTAAAATAGTATTAAGAATAAATGAGATAGAATGAATAAACCCAGCATGACTTAGAGGAAAACCTGTGGGAGAAAATAAAGATGCAGTGGAAGTGAATTGGTGAAAGGGGTCCCAGATAACATCTTTTATACTCCATCACTGCTCTGGTCCAGGGAGGTCTGTCTGTACTAGAGAAATAGAGTCTGAGGAGAAACACTAGCAATAAAGGAGAAGAGATGCATGAAGAATACAGCCACAGCAATACATCAGGAAACGTGTTTGAATAGTGATATTTCATTTTTTGACTGAAAGATTAATTTAAACTTTGATAAGGAAAGACATATACTGTTTTTATGCATTCATATGGTAGTGTTTGCTGTGAAGAGAGCAATATAACACCTTTATATCCCTGTTCTTTTAATACTGAGTTGCCCAGGCTGATTATGTGTCCTTAGCTGTGGATAAAGATACCCTGCATGGAGAAATCTCTGCCCTTGCCTGCTACAGTACCCCTAATTCTACTAGTGATTTTTTTTTTCTGCAGAAATAGGAAATTTGTGAGGAAGATGCACTGTTCTTGATTTTAGAGTCCAAGCAACAAGGAATCTGTTACATACCTGAACAGGTTCCTTCAGTGCAAAAACAAAACTCAGCAAAAAGTCATGCTCTGTTTCCTAGCGTTGACGAGATCAGGTTTAATGAATGTCTATTTTCTACATTCTTTTTCCATGTGTAAAATTATGCTTGTGTGGTGCTTGCACAAGATGATGGAGGCTCCTGCAAGTGTAGACAATGACTAAATACACCCATATTCTCTTCACTTGGCAGAAAGCCTTGTTGTCTATTTACTCTTTCAAAAATATAAATAGTTTTTCAGCTTGGTTTTAAACAGCTCTTCCACTGAGAATCTGGGAAACAGAAAAATATAATTTGACATTACACTGTTGGTTAGGGTTTTTGTTTTTCTGGAGAAAAGACAACTTTCCAAAATTTTTAATGAGAACTGATATAGCAAACAAGGAATTTCAAAGATTTCTTTACTATTATATGTAACAATATGTGTAATGTATATATAAATTATTTAATTAATCTTGAGGACTATAAGTATTATAAGTAATATGATAGTTAAAAATACGTAATGATGTATGTGCCTTCAGGCTGATTTACATGGAGAAACTATTTATCATGCTTAAGACTTGAATTTCTGTGGACCTTATGTTTATTTGTGGTGTACTTTACAGTGAATGGAACAAATTATTCTGCACATCCTTTTTTATTGTTGTGCATTTTTTTACATCACAGAAATAGCTGAACTATTAATCTTTTAGATTGCAGAAAGCACAGCTGATTGAAACAGTCCTAAAACTTTGCAAATTTTTCCACCTCATCATATTTCTCTATTTCCAAATGTCGTATTTTAATAGTACATTGTAGAAATTTAACCAGGAAGTTTTGGTCCTTTGGTTATTGAGTCCACCAACCTATAGAATCAAATGCAGGGATAAAAGGACAACTGTCACTCCTATGAAATTTGGGTCAGCTAATGTGTAATTGAACAAAAATGAAATGTATCAGCAATACTGAGACATTGAGTGCTTTCCCTAAAATTCAATTAGTTTCACTTTTCATTTGAAAATTGGAATATAATTTCATTAAAACTATCCAGCTTGGAAAAAAAAAAAAAGGAGCAGAGAAATCTCTCAAGCACCTTCATTTATCCTATAATGATACACTGGTTCAAGATGGCTGCTTTTATTGCAGCTTTCTGTTTTACTGTTTGAATTCCTCATTGCTCTGGAAAGGATGGCAACATAAATCCTATGAAGGCTGGTAGCAAATAGAAATCTGGAGTGCCAGATTTAGAGTTGTGTGTATGGATCAGGCACTTCAGATTAATTTTGACTTTAAGAAATAGCAATACTAACAATAGTATTGTAATCCCTAAAAGTTCAGGACATGGTAACTGTCCTAGGGTGACGTTATGATGTTTGTATCCCCAATCGTCTGCTGAATTTGTGCGGGATGTTGTATTCTGTGCACCGTGGTGTTGGATCTGGGGGGAGGGGGAGGCACAGGTTTTGTCAGAGGCTCTGCTCCTCTGAGTGACCTTGAGTGTCTGGAGTTTTTGATAACAACAGTATGAGACGGAGACGTTTTTGCTTTCTCTTTTAGCAGCTTGCTTTCGCTTCTGCTTCTGCTTCTTTAGTTAGTTAGGATAGCTAGGCAGTTTTTTTCCTTCGACTTTCTTTTTTTTT
>VWYE01017503.1:0-55619 GCA_013398995.1 Alaudala cheleensis | reverse complement strand
CTGAATTTCATCATCTCTCCAGAGCAGCACAAAGTCCTTGTCATCGAGTATTGTTCAATTTACTGTGCTGGGGAGGGCTTGACTTGTTGAATAAACAGGTATTTTTTCCACTTCTCTCTGAGGAAGTTACTCCCGAACCTGCTGGGGGGGGGGGAGCCCCTTGGGAGGTATTCTCCTGAAATTGCCCTAAACCAGGACAGTAACATAAGAGCTAAACTTCTAAATCCCTTAAACTTTAGAAGGCGAGGACTGTTTAGAACCAGATTTGACTTCAAGATTTTTTCACAGATGTCAAAAACTCTAGCTCAGATGTAAAGGAGTCTTTGACCATGGTCTGAAGGTTATCTTAGCTTTCTTATCCTTCTTTAACTCACTTGTTCTTTCAGTTTTTCACCCTTTTTTTCTCTTGCTTTTTCATATTCAGATCTACTTTTAAGTATTCCTGGATTCAAATGGAAGAGTGTGACTAAAAATATACAGACATTTTGCCAAAATTTTGAAAGTGTGGAGGGGAAATATCTCTGCTGCACCATCCATGATGATACATAAAGATATGAGATGGCTGCAAGAAACTAAGTTAATGAAGACTTCAGGAGCAAAACATAATGTTATCTGTTTTACATAAAATAAATGTTGTAAAAATAACCTGGTACCTTTATTGTGGGAATTCAAATATCTTGGTGATGACAAACTTTTATGACACATTTCTGCTAATATTAGTATTGCATAACCATCCTGATTTGGAAAACTGAATGATACAGTACCACAGAGTCACATTGATGTTATTCTCAGAAAGGTACACTCCATTTAATCCATGTCGATTGGAATTGCACTAGGAACTAATTTAGGGACATTTCAGATAATAAATGTTTTTAAAATCTGAGAGTTTTCATTTTTGGATCACCTTTTATGCTGTAGAAGTTTGCATTTTAAAATCTATCTTTTGAAGAGTTAGAGGGTTTTATCTTCAGAGAACCTTTTGAAGTCTGATCATCATCCATCTTCAGAAACAAATGTAGCGTTTGCTTGATGCCATTGAATAATGGTTTCCTTTGAGCTTCCCAGCAACAATATTTTTTAATGATTTTGCTCCTGCTTTTTGTCCTCTATGGAAAATTTCAAAAGCAGGCTGCCTTCCCTGGGAAAGTTTCAAAACTTTGAAGGGAAAGCTAATTTGAAGGTTGACTTAATAAAAAGTATGAAAGCACCTGACAAAGTGTCCAAGATGAAGGAAACAGCAACTTCAAAAGTGAAACTAAAAAGCTTCAGTGTACATGAAGAGGGAAAAGGTTCCCTTAATCTGACATAAAGCATCTTTTGTAGCAGGAAGCAACAAGAACAAGACTGAGAACTAAGCATTACCACAGAGTATACTCTGTATATTTCTGAGTCACTGGCAGCGTGCTGCAACTGAACTGAAAAGAACTTGTCTTTGGGCAGCCACACTGTCCAATAGAGGGAGGTTAAAACAAGTAACAAGCAAACCAAAACCCACACACACATCAAGAGAAAACCAAACAAGTTATGTCAAAGACAAATTGTGTTTTAGTCAGGCTTTGTATTTTTACCCATGAAAAATAAAATAAACCATCTATCCTGTTTATGAAGTAAGCTAATATAGTTCAGTGTGAAATAAAGACAAGAAATTTACCTGATTCTCTGAACATCCAGTCAGAATGACTATCCACTATACTTGGTTATAAAAAGACTAATTAAAAATAGACCAGGTGTTAGAAGAAACGGTGAATTAAAAAGAAAATGGGTAAAGAGAATTTGAAAAGGTAGCATAAAACTGGCCTGACTGGAATAACTCTCAACAAAGTTATAATGTTTGAAGTCTTTTCTAAAAGCTATGAAAAAGTGTTACTATTAAATATGCTGGTGAATACTTGATCAACCAGTGAATTAATTAAATGTCAACTGTGATTTAAGGTAATTCCCATATTATGAGTAATTCTGCTATTAATTCAAGTAAATTAACTTTTGAAGCAAAGCCCAGCCAGTTGTTCATGTCCAACTTGTTTTGCAAACAACACAAATTTGTCTTTGTCTTCCTGTGATGTAAGGATATAGCACTTGCATTGAGCATCTTGGTCCATAGAGAATATTCTGCTGAACGTTATTGTATCTATTGGTACCACTGTGTTTCATTGGTTATGTTTTAAATAAGTAATTAGAATAATTTTATTTCATAAAATGAACCTGTTTTCTACTTGGACTAGAGCTTTCTCATTACCCTCCTGCTCTCTGAATGTTTTTTTTCTGTAGCCTTCTAGCAATGTTATTTTCATTTTTTGGTAGAGCCCTTCACATATACTGTGAAATTTAATGTATTAGGAATTCATGTAATGAAGTTGTGGTTGAATATCAAAATCTGAAGCCAAATGGCAAATTGAGTTCTTTGTAACTGGCCTGAGATAAGTGGGTGCAGATACAGATTTTTGCTTTGTGGAGTTATTTATGGGCATTTTTTCTACTCCTAGTAGGGCTGCAGATACCCATAAACCCACCAATTAGTGTATGAGCAAGACCATGGTGACTTTGCAAAACAAATTTTGTAAGGAGCTGTGTGCTCAGAGTTCCCAAGAAAGAGTCCTCTTATAAACAGTTTAATGTACAGCTCAAATGTAGCCAGGAAAAGAGAAAACCAGGAGTAAATACAAAACTCAAATAGCATTTTTGTAGTGCCCAAATGAGGAGATAATATATTCTGAAAATGTCTTTCAGTTTTATTGACTATTTTTGGTTAATGGCTTGACAACGGAATAGGGCGGAATGGGGTGTAGCCTCATAAAATTAGCTGATGATTCTCTTGTGGGATGAGCTGCATGTACTTTGAAGGTCAATGTGAGAACACAGTAGAGGAAAACATGTTTCTTAGCTATATACCTAATTCCCTGATTCATATAAGTATCCTACTCCAGATGTTTTGCTGTTCTTGGGTGAGAGAAAAGACAAACTCCTGATATTTCTTTAACTTTTCTGACCATGGTGGTAAATTTTCTACAGCTCTTAAGTGTGTAGAAATATTTGTAATTTAGAATATGTCAGATAATGGATGAGTAAGCTTTTAGAGACCTACATTTTTAAATGTAAATATGGAATGCTATTAACGATCATTTTAGATGCATATTTAGGTTTCTCCTTCATCCTTAATAATTAATGTTAAAGTGCTTCTGTTTAGTAAATCTATACCTGCAGATTCTTTTTCTTCCTCTTCTCTTTAGTTATGGTACCATAATGAATTGTTTTCTTTTTAATATTGTAAATTTGACTGTAGTGGAAAAAATGCTACATCATAGTCACACCTTCAAGAAAAACCTCCCATAAAAATTAATTGGAGAAAATGTTTCAGAGTAGGGAACGTAATCTGATATTCTAGGAAACCTTTTAGTATAAATAATTTGAATGTATAGTCATGCACATCATCGTGGCAAACTGAGGAAAGGGTGTAATCTGAAATAATTTTCTAGAGTCCATAAATTTTAATAGTGCTGAAACCATGTACCATAGAGAAGATAAAGAATCTAAGCAAAAGATGCAAGAAAAAGAGTAGTCAGGATGCACATATTCGGGAGACAGAGAAATGAGGGGAAATTGATCACAGAGAATTATTATCCACATAAAATAAAAAGTGATTGGAACACTCTGCTCCATTTATCATGTGCTGAATCTGTAGGCAGGATTTTGCTAAAAATCTTGTACTTATTCTCTGATGAGAGGCTTTAAATTTAATTCTCAGGTCAATAGTTTTGCAGCATTAAATTTGCCTTCAGCTAAATTAAGCAAGTTATATTTTCAATTTCATTTAGAAGGTAAGGATTGAAAGTCTATAGATACAAATGGCAGGGATATATCTAGAGGCTCTAAGGACCAATTCAAATAGGTTAGCCCCAAAGTGGATTTTTTATTACATTACTCCCATGAGAATGTGCAGTAAAAGCCATGTTTCTAGTATATGTCAGGAAAGTGAACGACACCTAATTTAAGTTTTTGCATGTGAAGAAGATGAATGAATAATACCATTAGTCTGCAAAGAGAGAAGATACCTGAAAGACACAAGGGCCAGCAAAAAAAAAAAAAAAAAAAGGTTTGATCTCCTTGAAAAGTATTCATGTTATTAATATGCTTATTAAGAACAGCTGAGTGATCTAGTGAAGTGCTGAGATAAGATCTGAATAGACCAGGCCAAACTGAAGGATAAAGCAAAGAAATTTTTAAGTTAAGGCTCAAGTATAAAGAATATTTCAATAGCAGACTTTCCTTACACTGTGTGATCAGAGATACAGATAAGAGGACATTTTCTAATCAGGATTGACAATCACTGTCGAGTCTTAGGTTTTTCCAGGAGCCTTTAGCTTTTGAGGGTATGCGCCCCAAATCGTTTGACCAGGTGTGATATTTTTGAAATGACATCCAGAACTTCCCTTGTGGACATTCATATTATGGACTGAGGTTTCAAAGACTAGCAATCTGTAAATTTCTGAGAAATCAATCAAAATTCTAAGCATCTTGTTCACCTGATTCATGTGTATGTATGATTAGCCACTTTGAGAATGAGAATCAGCCATTCAAACTCCTCAAAATGCAATTTTCTCAGGATACTGAGCAACAAAGCTAGGTACTTGCATTACTTTCCCTACACAAAGACCTATTGCTTAGTGTACTGATGCTTGAGAAAGACGAGAGTTAGACTGTCCTAACAAAGAGATTTGGTAAATTGGACAGTATAACCAATACACAAAATGTATTAAAGTACTCTTGTTTTAATTGAATTTAATTGAATTTTAGCAGTAGGATAATTTAGGAATTTAGGAAATAGTTAAGAATTTTCAGTTTTCTGAATGCAAACGAGGCAATATTATAAAGGGCTGTTTTGGTAGTTTTCTTTTTTTTTTTTTCCTTTTTTTTGGCATTATGTAGTGAAATGCTGCTTTCTTTCATGATACATGGGGTGTATCATGATGGGGTTAGTGCAGTAAATACTGCATTTGACTAGACTAGAGCATAGTGCAGCAAAGATGTCTAGATGGCTGCTAAGATGAAAGAAATATTAGTGTCTAACATGCTGCTCCTGGTCTTTAGGACTCCGAAATGGGTAATAACATTTGAGATGATTTTTTTCCCTCAGTATAATTTATTTAGTGGTTTTCAGAGAAAGCTGTGGAAATGACAAAATGCACAGGAGGTGCAACTGGTTAAACCCTATGATGCCTAGAAAAACACAGTCTCTTCAAAGGTTGTTTGTAGCTCTTTAGTTTAGGAGGGGAATGGCAATAATTGGAAGAGTAGCAGACACAAGTAAAATGTTGCTATTCAATGCTTCATAATAACAATTTCCATGAAACAGCCTTAACATAAGTCCCTGATGGGTTACAGAAGCTTAATAGTTATTCTAAATTATCTGCAAACACATAAATGGTTCTGAAGTTACTATATTTTAAATCTGTAAAATGAAGTCTCTTTGCAACTGATTAAGTTATTTTTCTAAATGTGGTACCTTTGGGACTTTTAAATTTTTTTTTTTTATCCTTCAGGAGTGAGTACCTGACTGCAGAGGCTAGATTATTACTTTGACTCAAAAAATCAATTAAGAACCTTTTATTTTTGTCAATAGCTATACTGTACACCATAGATTGGGAAAAAAAAACTCTCAGGTTTTTATTTCCCTATTTCTAAACATGATTATAAACAATCTAATTAATGATGAAATCTTCCTGTCTTCAAGAGTCATGCTTTACTCTATTTAGTATTTCTAAAATTATCTCCTTCCTGAAATATCAGACTAAACAAACCAAAAATATGCTGCAGACCTAAGAATTGCTAAATGCCTCTATGAGGAGTGGAGTGGGGTGGAAAATGGAAAAAAGTATTCAGTTTTGCCTACATGTACATGTTTTGATCCCTGCTCTAATTTGGCATCTACTAACTTTTACAGTATGCAGAGCACAAGAAAAGTTTTAATCCATTCATAAGGATAATTGACCTATGAGTACACAACTTTTTAGTGCTGTATTGCAAGAACAGCTTTATAATATAAATTTTTAGCATCAGGGACATTGACAATCTTGAGAAGGGGGCCTGTGCAAACCTCAGCAAGGCCAAGTTCGAGGTCCTGTACCTGGATTGGTACAAAACCCAAGTACAAATACAGGCTGCGCAGAGAACAGATAGAGAGGAGCCCTGAGGAGAAGGAGTGTTGGCTGATGAGAAGCTCAACATGGCCCAGCCAGTTGTGTCCTGGCCTGCACCAAAAGCAGTGTGGGCAGCAGGGTGAGCAAGGGGGTTCTGCCCCTCTGCTCTGCTCTGGTGTGATCCCACCTGGAGTGTTGCATCCAGCTCTGGGGACCCAGCACAGGAAGAACATGGATCTGTTGGAGTGTGTACTGAAGAGCCCAGCAAGAAGATCAGAAGGATGGAGTGCCTCTGCCATGAAGACAGGCTGTGAGAACTAGGGTTGTTCAGCCTGGGGAAGAGATGACTTTTGGAACACCTTATAGCAGCCTTCCAGTACCTGAAGGGGGTCTACAAGAAAGGAAAGGAAAAGGACCTTTTACAAGCGCATGAAGTAATGGGACAAGAGGGAATGGCTTTAAGCTGAAAGATATTTTTATCAGATATCAGGAGGAAATTCTTTACTGTGGCAGTGGTGAAATATTGGAACAGGTTGCTCAGAGATGTTATGGATGTCCCACTTTAACTATGTTCAAGTGTTCAAGGCTAGGTTGGATGGGGCTTTGAGCAACTTGTTCTAATAGAAGGTGTCCATGACAAGAGTGTTGAAACAAGGCAATTTTTAAAGTTCCTTTCCAACCAAAACTATTCCGTAACTCTGAATCTATGCTAACCTTTACGTTCCAGGGACTATATCAGACATGGGAGGGAGCTTTCATTTGCACTGATGTCAGTCTATTTTCTACTACTCTGTCTTGAAATCACTCCTCAACAAGAAATAATTTGATCATATTTCCTCTAATTGACACTGGTTGTGGAAAAGCAGCATTGTAATTCTCTGTCCAGAAATTTTCATTGTTATTTTAAATAGCCTGATTGTCATTCTATGGTTTGTTTAAGAAGTCCCGTGCTTTCTAAATGTGAAGAAATTCAGAGGTAATACAGAAGGCCAGGACAACCATTATTCTAACAAATCTAGAAAAAATGTTTAGATAATATTAGATAACAGAAGAAGAATAAGGATGACACAGAAGAAGCCCACTGGCACATTGGAGAGAAGGTTAAAGTACATCAGTATATTGTATTACTTAAAGCAAGGGAAAGAGAAACAATCAATCATAAAGAAACTATTTCTGACTCTGGCATCTTCAGAGTTCTGAATTCTTATTTTTGTTAGCCATTTATTCATTCACTATAAATTCTTCATCTTGTGCATAATTCACACTCTATTTTGATTTCAGCTGGGATGTAGATCCTTTGGATTTAGTGATTCGGTATTTATCTACAACCAAATTACCTATAAAAATAATGGTGTCAAAACTGGATTTATACATATATTTTAACTACAGTGATCTTAAAGTCAAAGAAATTGCTCGTATGAGAAAAACTAGACATGTTATCAATGTAGCCAAAAATAATAATTAAAGTATATTCTGTTGTTTGTTTTTTGTTTTTTGTTTTTTTTTTTCTTTTTAACACTGTATTTACAAATGTGAAAAGGCTCATACCTTTAGGGAGAAAAACCTTTTCTCTGTAGCTGGGTTTAAGTTGTTTAAATTTTTATGCAGTAGGTGTTTCCACTGGCTTATGTAGGTTTTCTTATATTTGCAATAAGCACACATTTACATAACTTTATGAAAAAGGGTCCTAATCTGTAAGTTACCTCTTCCTAAGGTTGATTTGCCTCCTACAGATATCTCTGCTTTGTATCAGCCTTTGAATAGCTCTCATATTAAATTACAGATAAATTCTGCATAACAGGCTATTTGTGAAGATAAGTGAGACATTTCAATTGAAATGTTATCTTTTGTCCTAGGATTATTGAGCTGAGCAGTATTTACAGGTAGATGAGCATTTGTATGGATTTTTTTGGACTAATTAAAGTGATGTCATAAAGTACAATAGGGTATTGTACTTAATGGAATTTTACTCGTGAATTTTGTAGCAGTTCATTTGAGCCAACATTTGAACATCCAGATTTACGATTTATTTTGCCTTTTTTCATATACTAGACAGCTCTTGAACTAATAAGCCCATATGTGATTTATGAAGAGACTGGAAACTTAGTAAATAAAATAGTGAGAAGATATCAGTGTTATTGAAAGAAGAGTTCTTAGAAGTGGTAAATCCTTCCATCTGTCAATATTTCTGTTTCTTAATAAACTTTAGGCATGAGTTTATTAACAAAATAACTAAGTTTCTTTTGGGAAAAAACCCCAGAACTTTGGGTTCAAAAAATAAAAACAAAGTTTAAAAAATGTCTATAGAAAAACAGAAAATTATTTCTTTTGATTCAGGCAACAATCTTCTTGTCTTTACATAAAAGAAAACATTTTGATAGAATGAGATCTAAATTAGGAGCCCATAAAATATTTCTGATATTTTAAACAATGTGGTAGTTATGTTATCATTATTTCATTTTCATTGCATACTCCATTTTTTCCAAGGGTCTTTCAGACTAGTTAGCATTCTTCTCATGAGACAGAACATTAACTAGAGAGGCAAAGGTCTATGGGAAGAGTATCTGTACCTTGGCCACACTTGGGTGTTCAGGACGTTAGCCTCATTATGTGTAAAGACCTCATAAATGCCTGTAACAGCATGAAAGACAGAAAAACACTTTTTTGGGTTCCTGAACATCAATGAATTCCATTAGTGTAACCTCTTCTTTCAGTCCTTGGCACAGACAGCTTGGGAAGAGCTATTGTAGAAACTCCTTTAAAATGGACACCAGCTTCTAATGGCTAATTATGAAGGATGAGTTGTGCATGCATTTCACCTGTCACATCTCCCATCACTCCTAAAAATCCATCATGCAGTGTGTCTCTCAGAACCCAGAGTGACATTTCTGAGTGATAAATTGCCCCTTAACAGAGCAGTGAGTATTTTCAGTGCAAAATTATGCAACACATCAAAAGTAAGGGTTTGGGGACAGTCTTCAGTAAGCAGAATTTAATAAGAAATTAAATCAAGTGCCGTGTTGATCATGTTACTCATTTGCATATATGATTCAATAAGCCTCCTTTCACTCTCAGTGTACTGGAACTCAAGGGTTTTCATTCTTGTCCAGGGACATATAGCACAAGGGTTTATTATTGGCTTGCTCCTACTACCAGTCAAACTCATCACATGCACCATCATGTATTCCAGTTACGGCACATTTTGCAAAGAAAGGAAATGAATGACTTAGAAAATATTTAATAGATGAAAAAATATTATGGTTTATGGGAGAAGTTAGATTTTTTATTTTAATCTGTTTATTTGCAAACATCAGTTTTTGAAATACGCCACAGTTTGGCTGATGAAAACGAATTCATTTGCAATGCTTTTCTGATGGATTTGCCAGCCAAACCAAGCCTCAAGACTCTTAATCTTGAATTCAACAAGGCTTAAATATCTTAAATATTGGTTTCTGTAAGCTTTGTTGCCAATGATTTATTGAAGATTGGATTTACTCACCAAATTATTGTAATATATGTTGAGATATGGTTTTATCTAGCTCCAGGAGGAGGTAAGAGTCCTTGTCTAGGAAAAAGGAAATTTTACTATCATTCTATCTTCTGTTAAAGAACAGACAATATCTTCAAAGTGATTTTACTGATCTGTAGAATCATTCTAGCTATTTCAGTGACTATGGATATATTTTATATGTAAAGGATTTTTTTAAAAACAGAAAGCTCTGTCTGCGAAGCTCAGTTGAAGGTATTTATTATGATCAGTGAATAGACTTTTCTATTGCACATGTGATAGGAACAGCCTAGAACAAATTACATTGATTGCATATTTATTTTAATTCTGCACACTAGTCCACTTCCTGAAGAGTGGATAGTGGAGATGCTTGTCTCACCATCCTTGATTTCAATTCTCCCTTTGCATAGTCTTGGGTCATTGTCTTAACTAATGGTTGATAACAATTTATCGCTAAGAAGAGAACTGGTGCATTATGGGGTGAAGCAAAAGTTGCTTCTACAAAAATCTGTGTGTTTTTCATTCCTCACAGAATTTCCAAGTATATTTGTATTTGTTTGGATTTTTCATGTCGTATGAAATGTTTCTCTCTGACAAAAATCAGTAAGGGAAGAATTATTTCCACTACGTATAAATTGATTTGGGTTATCATTCTGTGTTTGGTTGCATGGAGTGTTTTGGTTTGGTTTTTCTTGTTTGGCTTTTTTTTGTTTCGTTTTTTGTGGTGTTTTTTGTAGTTTTTTTTCTTTTTTGTGTTTGTTTTGTTTTTGCTTTGTTTTGTTTTGTTTTGTGTTGTTTTAAACATGTGCCCTTTGGTTAGTGTGGTTTCTGAAGGTAGATGGAAAATCATCTGAATTTTGACTATTCAGTATTCTTCTCACGTAAGACTATGGAGAGGAAGTTTTTGTGCACAGGAATACCTCTCCAAAAGACTTTTTGGAGGCTTGTTAGAAAGTTCACATAAACTAGACATAGTTCTAAGGAGATGGATTGGTGGGCAGAGTAAGGTTAGGAGACATACATGATGAACACAAATTGTCTCATGGCTGTCCTTATCATAGAGGCATACAACAAAATGTATTCACTGAGCATAATAAAACTCAGTCACCTTTGCAACATTCCTTATGCAACAGCTGTTTAATTGTGCACAACAACACAGCAGTAATGCACAACCACTTTAGTGGCAAAATATTCCCTTCACTATTAGAAAATTATGCAGAGAGTTAATAATGAGGGGCACAATGCAATTAGGAACATTCTATATGAGTGCATGAAGCACAGAGCATGCAACTGAAAATATGCATTGGGACATATAACAACCATAATGGCCAGGACACCAATTTGTCTGAAAGAGCAGCCCTGAATGTGATTTTCTTAGGTAGTGTGAAGAACTCTTAAAAAGGGTAGAATTCAGAGCACAAACACTCACACATTAAAAAAGTGGGCAAAATGTTACATTGTGGAAATGTAGACCTCTCCTATACTTTTGTATGTGTGCAATTAGGAAAAAACATTTTTAAGCATGCACTTTTATATGACATTTTAGTTATATAAAAAGAAGTAAAATCTCAAAGTCCCAGTGTAAAGCAGCTGAGAAATATCAAAGTATTTGAGGTTATGCAATAGTGAGGTTTACAAATTTAAGTAGCACTTTGAACTTTGACAGCTTAATTTTTCAAATCAGCCTAAACTTCAAAGGATTTATCTTCTTTTAGAAATATATTTGAGAAAAAAAAAAAAAGCCCAGCCTGACATCTACTTATTGTCCCTATATTGGAAATTCTTTATCTTTGACATGCCTTGTCTCTGAAGCTTGGATTTACAAGCAACTAGACACTGCTACACAGCAATTTTCAAACCCATAAAACTTCCTTTGAGGGGAAATGAATACGTTTGCCTAAGGTTTGTGCTTTCAACTGGACTTTCATCCTCAGCTGTTTCTTTTCATTATTTGAGGGTTAGTGCTCGACCTTGCTTTTCTGGAATGTGAATCAGGACTGATACAAATTGTTCAGTAGGTAATTGTCCAATTCATCGTTAAGAACACAGTTGTAAAATAAAACTGCTGTCTTAGAGTGTAAAATTAGTAGGTGTTATCAGTGTTAAAAGTCAATGAGGATAGAAATTGCTTTGCATTTGTATCACTGTAACAAACCAGGCAGCTGGGATAAAAGTATTCTCATATAATTCCAGAAAGCATCCTGTAAGCACAAAACCTAGAGGGCAAAAAGTTACTTTTGGAAAATGCTAAATAAAGGCTTCAAGCAGGCAGAAGGTATTTGATAAAACTGAAATTGGAGCTATTATTTACATTTATTTGCCAAAAAAGTAAACTGAAATGTTCTATGTATAGTGTTACCAGCTTTTAGGGGCTGGTGTCACCTCTTTACTCATCACTTTACAACCACTTTAGCTCTTTACAACCACTTCATCTTGACTTTTACATTTTTAGCATTCTGAAAACATTATCTTTTGATGGGTTTGTTTTTTTAAAAAAAACTTGACTAGAAGTAAGTAACAAAAAACATGCTGGTAAAACCTTCAAAAGGAGAAGTAATTGAAAGACTGGAGATTTCTGGCTATGGGCAACTTGGTAATCACTTATGCTTAATGCCAAAAGCAAAATTGCATGTTTATGTGGCATCAGTGCACATTTATTTTTATTTGCTACTCTCTGCAACCTCTAAGCTTGAATTTTTGAATTCAGTGTTAATAAGAAGCTAAAAAAATAAAGTAATTCTGATGGCAAGAAGAAAAGATGGCGTCTAGCATCAGTGCCATGGTCCAGTTGACAAGGTTGTATTAGTTCATAGGTTGGACTTGACCTCAAAGGCTTTTTCCAGCCTATTTGATTCTGTGATCTGTGACAGTCGATGGCACAGGTGAGATCTGGTTCATAAGAATGAAAGAAAGGGATATTTGTGACTCTGACTGCATCCTTATAATAAATATTGGAGAATGACAGGAGGAAAGCTTTGGAGTGAAGCTGTTGGTGTGGGGTTATCCATCATCCCCAGTGCCTGTTGGGGATTTCACTTCAGATCTAGTATGACCTAGCCTGACCTGTTGGATTTACCAGGAGCTGAAGCACGATAAATTAATTTCTGTGGAATATCTTCCAGTTTACTTTGCTCTGAAAGGCAACCTGTTTATATGTCTCAGTTTTTATGATGTGAGCCAAAGAGATGCAATAGGAAAATTCAGGATTCAAGAAAAAAGTTCAGATTTGAACTGGAAATCATGTCTGTCTTTTGTTGAATGTTGTTCCTTGAATTTGTAATATATACATTTCAGGGTCTTGAAATTCAGATTAGTTTTAGTTTAAATACCCTTTCACATGTATAGTTTATTAAGATGGACTTCAGCAGTGCATCTTCCAGTCTCAGAATCACAAATCAATAAACATCAAGTCAGAGAAGTTTACAAAATAAGATTCAAAAGTGCAGCCCAACTACTATACCGAAGGAGGAGCCTCTCATATATGCATAACTCTACAAGTGAAAACCAAATATAATTTCTCTTTGTAAATAAATGTCAAGTCTATATTGAATAAAGAAAATTAGGTGCATTAAATGACTGACTTAAGTCTTGCACATAGGGTTCCTTAGCATTTGTTTCCTACAGATCTTGTCGTATTTTCTAAAATATCACATTTGAAATATTGGCTAATAGACTAATCCTGATTCTAAAATGATAAAAATCACAATACCCTTAATACAATTACTTTATCAGATAAAATGAAAGTAGGACTAGGTATGTCAGTTTAAAGCTGAGGGGAATGTTGGAAAAATAAGAATGTTTTTAAGGGTGTCTGCTCTCAGCATAAGCTTTATTTCAGTGGATTTCTTTTCATTGTGTGAGCAAATTTTATGGCTTTCATACTCTGTGGTGAAAATGCCAGTGCTGAAAACTAGAACTGACTTTTGTAATCTCTGTAAATTTTCAATCCTGTAATATTGCCATACATAATTTAGCAATTTATAAATTCCAAATTGCATTAAAAACCAGATTTCTTACATCGGTATAGAGGTAGGATTTCAGTAATATTGTGCAGAATTATTATATTCTTCCATTAACTCAACTGCTAAACATATATATACATATATGTATGTATATATATATGTAAATTTCCTTTCATTAACCTCTAAATTTATTTTAATATTTCAATATTGTTTTCATCAGGAAACAATAGTTTATTAAGTATTTTTAATTCCTGAAGAAGAAAAGAGGTTTCTCTTATAGATATTAAATGTGTTTCTCACCTTGTAGATTTCTTGGATGTATTTTTAGTGTTCATTTCAAGCATCTCTCATCAAAAAAAGATGGCAATTTTTTCCAGGTGATTAGGCTGGACTTACTTGCTTTTCACTTCAGCTATCAGTTAATATGGGGGACCAGAACATAAATGTTCTCTAGCTGATTTCCAGACATTAGCTGGAAATTCTGTTCATCCCAAGTAAATTTTCATATCAACCTTGCCTGAGGACTTTGATACAGCAGTACTAAAGATAGATTTCTAAATAAAGCATCATTATAATGATGAAAGGCTCTTGTATCTGATTTCTATTATACACTTAGCCTTTATTCATTTTCTACTGTTCATTAATAAACTTAGATTGATTCAAAGTATTTCTCAGATAAGAAAGTAAACCCAAAAATTTTAGTCCAGTAATAATGTGCTGATGATAATCAGTGTGATTACTTTCTAACATAGAGTATCCATGTTGAAAAGACAGATTACACCAAAATCTGAACTCTTTTCTTTTGACTATTAACAGAAAGAGGTTTGATAATTTTTATTTTGCTGTTTAACATTTTGATTTTAATGTTAAACATGAACATTCTAGATATGAACCTTAAGGCAATATTAAAATAGAGTACATTCTGATTTACATTGTCCTAAAATCTGATTCAGATGGCTTTTTTTGTCCTTCTTTCTCATTATTCTTATCTCATTGTAAGACTGAAATTCTGTCTCAGAAGTCACAAGGGCTTTACTGTAGCTTCTCCCCTTCATTAAAATAATACAGAATTTTATAGACATCTTCTCAGATTAGAACTGTCAGAAGAAAGTCCAGATTAATTTAGGAAAATGTTTATTTGAGGCTTCAAATAATCTAATAAAAAAAGAAATGTTTTTTTACTTGCTGATATAGCCTTGTGGTAGATAGTTGAGGGCTAGTGACTATGTTTGTCTAGAGGAAAAAAAAAAAGAATATGTAGATGAAACCTCCTATTGTCACTGAAATGCATTTTTATTTTCCTTTAATTTTCTAAGTGCTCTTCTATACAATCATTTTGCTTCTCTCAACTGGTATTGCTGTGATTTAAAGACAATAATTTCTAAAAGGTGTTGCAGAAAAACTTGATATGAAACATTATAAGAAAATATTGATTTGGTTTTGAAAGATGCAGCTTTCTATTGGAAATTCCACTCTTGGCTGGAATATGGCCTTGGAAAAAACTGTGCCATGCCTTGTATATAACATCTCAGAATTTGTCAGCAGTCTCTCCTAGGCAGAACTAGGGCTAAGATGTGATTATAAATTTGCATGAATTTTTAGACTGCACTCTAGTGTGACAAAAATACTGGGAGGGAAGAATTGAGAAGAACAGTAATAATTCAGCCTGTTATTCTGTGACAAATATTTTAATATCCCTCTCTTAATAATTTCTAAAATTGCCTACTGATGGAATTACTCAGAAGGAGTAGCAGTGAATTTCTGACTTGTATATCAGTCAAGCTACTTAAACATGGCAAGATTTTCCTCTCTTTGATTAGCTTATTTGATGCCTCAATCAGTAATTTTCGTCTGGAAGAAAATGGGAAACGTGAATGTAGGTTAAAAAAAAAATCCAGAAAGGAAAAATAGGTCATTCACCAATAAAAAAAGCCCCCTACTGATTAGTTGGCATTAAAGTATTTGAAAGTAAACAAGTCAGAATGTTTAGAATATTTTATAATAAATGCTTCTTTTTGAAGGAGCAAGTGCCATAGAAAATATAATCTCACCTAATAATGAACAATCTTATCTAATTGTTCACAGTGAGACATAACCCTTATTAGTCCCTCTGTATGTGACACTGCTGATCATGCTAATGTGTGTATCAGTCCTACACTGTGACACTGTGGAACTTAGCCAATCAGCTTGAGACTGCCAGTCAACCTGACAGTGTTTAATATATAAAAATCACATCTTGACCGTTGCTCATTAAAAAAATTGTACCATTAGCAGCCATCCTATCTCTCATTTGACTATAATTTGAAATCTAATGATGATGAGAGATGATAGATTTACAGCTTCGTGTTGCAGTTTCTTGCTGTTGTACCGAATAACCAAAATTAAATCTTTTAAATTCTGATCTTTATGTATGGTTATCACAAAGATTATACATCGTTATTTGCAGTTCTCATCAAGAGAGCAGGAAAAATAATTTTCTCTCAGTAAGAATTTTAGACAATGAATATTAAATAGCTTGTTTTGATAAGTAGGATAGATCAATCTACCTTATATGCAATTTTTTTTTTTAATTTCAGGCATAGATTGCATCTTCAAGGTTAGGTCTTATCCAAATGTTCTTTACATTTGGCAATTAGGTATCTTCTCAGGAATGAATAAAAATAGTTGAGAAATGGCTGTACATGGCCCTAAAGGAATGCTAATAAAACACAATAATAGTCTCAGTTCAGAGTAACCATAATGAGATACTACAGCTTAGTCATTTAAATTTTGTTAATTGTTTCAGACAGATGTACTCTTGTGTTGAAAAAATACTACTTTCTTCCTAACAAGGAAGAATATTTTTGCTGGCACAAAAAAATTCTGTTTCCTTCTATGTCATATGAAGGACAAAACGTAAAAGTAGAAAGGGCTTGCATGATGATCTGTTTGCAACACTATGAGCAAACAAATTTTTCCAAACACAGTGTCTTACTCTGACATTGAAGATGCCTGTAGAAAAGAGATATTACCTGTGAGCACTGAGTAGTAAATAAATTTCCATTTCTTCTGTCAGGAGATGTTAAAAATAATGTTATGATTTTGCATACTTGCACTTAATGCTCATTATGTAATCAAGGAAAACAGCCACAGGGACATTAACTTTGACAGAATTGCTTTTGTGAGTCTTAGTGTTTTTCAGATCATATTTTTATTTTAAGAAAAAGATCATCTACACTTTTGCTGTCATTAGAGGTTTGTGCATATTTTTTTTTTTTTAGCCTGAATTGATTTCATGTAATATATAAAAAGAAAATATCAGAGACATGCAGTAATTCTGATCCTCCTTTCAAATACACACTGGACTTAGACATTAGCCTTCCTTAGTTTAACATTTTTGGTCAGTCTTTTTTCACTAAGCTATGGATATTAAATACAGATGAAATGATAAAGCAGTTGCATTTTTGCAGTCTTAGAATAATACCCATCCACTCAGCTAATGAATAATTTAATTTCCTTAACTGACTAGCATTTGAATATCTTCTGCAACATTAGCAAAACATAACATTGTAATGTTCTCCTTCTCTTATGAAACGTTTTCTCAATTTTAAAGTACTACATTGTATCAAGCTTTAAACAATTCCCAGGCATTTTTCATGATGAACTGGAAGACTTGACCTCTAGAGGATGCAGAATTCTAGGCTTCAAGCCAATTTAAAGTACATTTCCAATATACTAATATACTTCCTGAATACTTTTGAGTTTCTCACACATTGTGTGAGAAATGGGAAATCAGAATGGATTTCAGGCCTGAAACTGATTGACTGAATAATTTCAAGCAGCGAAGCAGCAGCTTATTTTTCTTCCATAACACAGGTTCAGTAATAACCTTGCTCTAATTTTATTAAAATACTTAAAGGCGCTCTTTTCATGGTGTAACTCTAGCCTCAGAATATGCACATGAGCCTTGGAAAAATTTCTGCTGCCAGCAGGCTGACATAGTGCACTGTTGCCAGTCCCCATATATTTTCCATCATAGAAGGAAAAGTAAATAACAGAGAAGCCTTAAGATATTATTTGTGTGATGAAGCATATATTGTTGTTTTGGGTGTGTTTTGAAATAAAATAAAAAGATTGTTTGAATACTATGTATTTTTATATCTAAAAGATATATCTATATCTAAGAGAGAATTATCCCAATATTGTACTGCTATTATTTGAAAATGTGTGGAAATTTTTGTGTAGTTTTGCATCAGTGGTACCATTTTGTTTCCCAATTTTCCTTTCCCCAAGTTCATCCGTCTTTAATTGAGATTATGGAATCAAGTAAGCTTTCAAGAAACTGACTGCTTAGTTTAAAATATATATTTCAAGAAGGGTACTACCAGCCCACAACTGGTAAACAATACGTTTATTAAAGAAATCTACTTAATGAAATTATCTCTTGATGCTTTGGGTTAGTGTTGCAAAGTTATGGTAGTGGGGATTGCAAAGTTATAATGGTGGGGGAGAGTCTACAGGTGGCTTCTATGAGAAGCTGCCAGAAACTTCCTCCATGTCCAGCAGAGCAAATGCCAAGCGATTCCAAGATGCACCAGCCACTGGCCAAGGCCAAATCCATCAGTAACAGTGGTAATACTGCTGGGATTATGTATTTAAGAAAGGGAAAAAACTGCTGTGCAACAGTAAAAGCCTCTGGAGAACATGGAGAGAAGTGAGAATATGTGGGAGAAAGAGATCTGCAGATACATGAGGGTCAGTGAAGGAGGAGGGGCAGGAGGGTTCCAGGAGCCAGATCTGAGATTCCCCTGCAGCCCATGGGGCAGACCGTGGTGAGGCAGCTGTGCCCCTGCAGCCCATCCACAGAGGAGCAAAGATACACCTACAGCCTGTGGAGGACTTTTTATATTTTATTTCTTTACTACACACCAATAAGTTAAATTGCCCCTTCTAAAACCTCATAAAATATGCAATTATCATTCACTGAAGAACTGTAAAATGAAAACTGTGTCCTGAAGAGAAGAAGACAGGTGGGTTTCTTGGTCAGGAGATTTCATACATTTAATAAGACTCAGTGGAAAAATTTCTGTAAATGGAGAAAGAAAAGCAGTTGCAACAATTGGAAGACCTGGGCTTTGCTTTCAGCTAATACTCATTTACAGCATGAATGTGGCTTCTGACTGTCATTAGAAAAATAAACATTAATTATGTCTTTAATTTCTTTTCCCACAAAACTAGTTTTAGGGCATTTTTTTCTTCATAAATCATCTTAAATTCTTCTAACCATGTGAAGTACCTAAACAGAAGAACAGATAGATGGAAAGATGACTTGTTTAAGAAGAATTTGTTTTTCTGACTTTCAGGATCTTGTAAGCAGTGTGCAGTCAATCCATGCATCCAGTCATGGATTCACATTTTCAAAGTCAAATAAACAGTAACTCTAAAAAGAGTGCTTCACAGAATGAGTCAAGATCCCAAATATGCAGAGAAAAAGTAGAATTCATCTTCCTCTAAAGGGATGTTTAAGGTTAATAACATCTGCAGTAACTGGATTTTCAGGCAATAAAGACAAAAGGGACAGCAAACATTGTTTGATCTTACACAATACTGTCAGGGCATTTCAGTCCAAAACTTCTACTTTGACTTATGCCTTTAAAAAGGCCTTCAGACATGATCTAAATGCTGATTTCATCATTAACACTTGACATGTCAAAGTGCTTTATTAGCAAAAACTTATAGTAAAAAAGTGAGCTAAGCCTAGATCCAATAAAGTCTGATGCCTAGGAGGTAAGTATTGTAATAAATAAGTTTTTGAAATTTTTTTCTATGTAGCATACCTTGGCTTCTTAAGTAGTTTCGTTGACTCAGAATGCTGCTGAGCAGTACAAAACCATTCAGTAGAAAATGTGAATAGGCTTATAGCCTAAGATTCATCCTTCTCTAAAGTTTAGATGCTTAAAGGATTTCAGAAAATACTTTCATCCATTCAAGATCCTGACTTGAATGCAGCAAGTTACAGCATTTGAAAAAGTGAACAAACCTCACTGCACCCAAAGGGGGTGAAAAAATGGAACTTTCAGGCAGGAAATAGAATATTTTAAAATCTTTCTTTATCTTAAGGAAGTTTACATTGTGCTGGTTGTGATTTAGATGATTTTCTTCTTAATAGGTTATATGGGACTGTGTTTTGTATTTGTGCTGAAAACAATGCTGATAATACAGGAATATTTTCATTATTGCTGAGCAGTTCTTACAGTTATGGCCTTTTCTGGTCCTCATCTACCCTGACTAGCAAAGAGGCTGGGGCTGCACAAGGAGTTGAGAGGGGACACAGCCAGGACAGCTGACCCCAACTGACCATAAGGATACCCCATACTCTCAGGTTTTGGGTTGAAATGACTCCCAAGATATTAGAAAAAGTCTTTTTTCCCAAGCCCCGTGCCAGAAGAAGATGTCCAGACTCATAATCTCTGTCCTTCAAGGTTGTTTATTCTTTTCTTATCTATCACATTCTTTTCTGCCCTGCTGAGATCTGTGCTGCAGCTCAGGTTGTCAGAACTACCTTCAGGGTAGTACCATACTAAGTGCTACGTGTTCAAGGTTCACAGGTAATTACCAATACCTATGACCTGTGTTAGACAGCACATTTCTACTCTAATCCAATCCAACAGTGCCACCATCACAGCAGAAGATGGAAGACAAGAAGAAGGAGCAGAAGGACAGGGACAAGCCCAGATTCCTCCATTTTGCCTTCTTGAGCCCCTGTTCTAAAAAATCAAAATTCTACTTTTCACCTTGTGATAAATTAACTATCATTCTAATTAAACTAAATTGTGGCTTTTAAATCATCACATAAAATTGGCAGTCTTTCCCAAGGACTGAAAGCAAAGGCACTGGTACTTTTGACTCTGTGCCAAGGTCTCTGGATCCCTTGCCAGGGTCTTGGACCACCCAGGGCAGCCAGAGGAATGTCCTGGGTTCCGACCCCATACCACATGGAGTCATGCTCAGCTGTGGGAAGAAGAAGGAAGGGGCAACTTTTGGAGTGATTGTAGTTGTCTTTCTAAGTCACTGCTACATGTGATACAGCTCTGCTGTCCTGGAGGTGGCCAAACACCTGCCCGGCAAAGGGAATGAATTCCTCGTGTTGCTTTGCTTGTGTGGGTGGCTTTTGCTTTACCTATTAAACTGTCTTTATCTCAACCTATGAATTTTACTTTTTTTTGCCAGTTCTTCCTTCCTATTCCAGTGGGGATGGAGAGTGAGTGAGCAGCTGTGTCATGCCAAATTGCTGACTGGGGTTCAACCATGACACTTTCATGTCTGCTATATGCCAGGGCTCAGATGAAGGCAGGATAAAACATAACCCTAAATGATGAGATACTCATTGTTTAATAATAGGTCCTGAAATAGTCACAGGTTGATATATCCCCTTATCTATTGAGTCACTAATCTGAAGGATCACATTTTTCCCTGTATTACTTTAGTCTCTTTAGACTCAAGTTTTTTGACTGAAAAAGAGTTAAAGTTTGGAACAGATGAAATCTCAACTTATCCTGATGGTCACTTTCTAAATATTTCTAATATTCATAGTATTTCTACATTTCAAATTATTTTTCAAATATTAACCATTAGAAGTTTGAGACACTTCCTAAGGAAGTTGAAATCATACAAAAGGAATTTTTCAGTTGTACAATGAATCTTTCTGAATTTATATTGTTGTAACTACTTTAACGGAGAGATTACTTTCAAAACCAGATATTGATTTCATCTCCCAAAGCATGAGAAAATGTTCAAATTTCAAATTGACAAGGCAATGTTTATCTCACCTTTCTTTAATTAATTCTTTAGCAGGACAGGGATAATTTAACATTTTATAACAGATCTCCATTAATTGCTTCACCATGAGTCCATCCTACAGGCAGCAGTTCTCCATGAACTAATGCAATGTGGGTCACTCTTCCACAAGTTGCACCCACAATGTGGGTCCCCTACACTGTCACAATTCCTACCAGGAAACCTGCTCCAGTGTAGGCTCCTCTCTCCATGGGTCTGCAGGTCACTTCCAGGATCCTGTACAGATCTTCCATGGGATCACAGCCTCCTCTCAGGCATCCACCTGCTTGAGTGTGGATCTCCTCCACAGGCTGCAGGTGTATCTCTGCATTCCAGTGGTCCTCCACAGGCCGCAGGGGCACAGCTGTCTCACCATGGGCTGCCCCATGGGCTGCAGGGGAATCTCTGCTCCAGTGCCTGAAGCCCCTCCTCCTCCTCCTCCTTCTCCAGTGGCCTTGGTGTCTGCAGGGTTATTCCTCTCATATATTCTCACCCTGCTCTTCTCTGGCTGCAATTACATCTGTGCAATACCTTTTTCTTATTTTTTGTTTTCCTTCTTAAATATATTATCACAGAGATATTACCATAATTTCTTACTGTTCCAGCCTTGGCCAGTGACATGTCCATCTTCGAGCTGGCTGGGCATGGACAAAGCATCTGGTACCTTCTCATAGAAGCCACCCCTATTGCCCCCAGGCTACAAAAACCTGGCTGTGTGTCCTGGGTTTGCCTTAATCGAATTTTTGGTAAGGAAGAAAAAGGTCAGAGAATTCACAAAACACAATACACCATTAAATACAAGGATGAAAGTCTTAAATTTACCTGTAAATATAGCCCCTTTCTCTAAAATGCTGATAAGGTCTCATTTCTTTATTATTGCATTGGTTTTAGGCTGTGGTTTTAAAAACATAGGGCCATGATGTTTACCCTGTTTTCTCACTACCTAGAGTGATACTAGGAGACCTCATTTTCCTACTGTGGGGAATTGACTATACATACATATTTTCTCTTCAAACTTTGCCCAAGCTACAGGCCTAGAGACTCTTGCAAATGAGGATATTCACAAACTCTGCTGCTTCAGCTGTGTGCCTGTAGAGAAAAGAATTTAATGGTCAATGGGCAAAGTGAGTAGCTGATGTTCACTAAGGCTGTTTGCCTGGACCCAACAAACCTGGATCCTCTTTGCCCTGTTGGCTTCCTGATTTTTCACCTGGGTTTGATTTGAATGTCCTGCAGGGAGGCTATAGCTGCAGTTGTCCCCACTTCTCCTGACTTCACTGTATTTCCTAGACTTTGCCTTGGCAGTAGAAGGAGAGAATACCCCCCTCTGAGAGAATACCTTCCCAAGCCCTGTGGGAAATACCAGCTTGATCCACAGTTCCTAAAGTATTCTCCAGAAGGTAAACTTGGTAAACATTGAAGCAAGGAAAAGGCTTATTGATCCACCTGAGGACACTTTCAACAAAAGCTTCCGTGGTCCAGTGGCATCTACTTGCATACATACTTGTACAATCTGATGTACTACTTGCATGAGTCTCAGTAAGGCGTTGTGCTTAACTTCTTCATGCCATAACTCTCGTTACTATACTTGTGTTAGGATATAAGCCTTTAGATTTCAATACTGTAATATTTGAGTTTCCTCCCTGAAAGGAAAATCAGGCCATGATGTTCCCACTACACAGACATAGGTTAAGATTATCTAACACTGAAATTAGGAGAAAACTCAAAGAAACAGCTGCTTTACAGGCACCCATGAAAGCACATTCTAACTCATGAACATGCTATTTTTGCTGTACTCTCAGTAAATTCAGTAAATTCATAGTATTGTACAGAGTGTAATATGATGCTTTGTACTTTCTATAGCAAACCAATAGCAGTCATTTCATGCCATCTTTCTGTTATTTGAGACCATTTAGGGATCAAGACTGCCTTCAAATATGAGAAATGTGCATTTTATGAAAAGAGAAAAAATAATATTAGTAAACAAATGCTCAGTTATTCTCAGGTTGATGCATGAATGCTGTTTGATGCATCAATCTGGGTAGAGTTTTTCTGTTTAGTAGGTGAGACCTCTATAGCACTTGATATATCGTGTATGACAAGTTTTCTTATGTTTTCTCTTCTTTTTCATGGGAACATTTTCAATCTCTAGTTATGTACCTTAGAAAAACGTTTACTTCTCCCCAATGTTTTTCATACTGATTTTGTTTAAAGTCCATAAAATATTGTTGCAACTGGTGATTGTCCTGTGCAGAAGTTCCCTGCTTCATTGGCAGGTTTCTGCTGTAAATCACTTCCATCTGAATGGGTAGTCCCCAAAGCCATTTTGCTCAGATTTGCTTAGAGGCATCTAACTGGAATGATTTTCAGTTTTCATAAAAACAGGCATCCATTGCCACAATTGCCATTACTTGCTGTATAGATATCCAACACAAACACACAGATAATATAAGGCTCCAGGGACCATTCTGAAGATTGAAAAGTCTGAATGAAAAATAGATTTGGGGTTTGGGGTTGGTTTCTTTGGTATGTCTGTGACTATTCTTAAAGGTTAATTTGAATACTTTGAGAAACTATGTTTAGTTGCCATCTTTCATTCAAAAATATAAGCCCAAAGTTTAGTGTAATCCTTTAGATAATCTTGTATAGTCTTTATATAGTTACTATAGCTTTAATAAAAGCCGCAAAAGATTGAAAGTGAAAAGTTAGGATGCATTAGGAAGGGAGCAGATATCTATGAAAGCTTAACACATTAAATTTGATAGGAAATTTTTAAAACTTTAAAACTTTGGTTAAAGAATTTTCCAACAGAATCGCTGATCCAAAAATTTCATCCTTAACAAATCAGTTTATATTTTGCTATAGTATCTACTTGAAGAAACTGCATAACTTAATTAAAAAAACCCTAAGTTTTCCAGTTGAGATTACTTCTGTCAGCTGCAAAAAAAGATGATTTTACAAGCATGTAAAAGGACATGTTTTATTCACTGAAGATTTTTAAATGTATCTTCCAGCATAAAGATCTAAAAAATTTATCTTTTTTCAAATTTAGAACAATGGAACAACTCTGATACAGGAAACTCTTTGAAAAGTGCAACTTTTGATCTCCCTAATTTGGTTAGGAATCCTTAATTATTTTAAAGTTTTATCTAAAGCATTACGAAAAACCACTTTCAGATATAAGGAAATCTAAAAGATGCCTTCTAATATCTGTCCTAGGGTGATGTTATGATGTTTGTATCCCCATTTGTCTGTTGAATTTATGCTGGATGTTGCACTCTGTGCACCGTGGAGTTGGGTCTGGGAGCAGGGGGACGGGGAGGCACAGTTTTGTTTTCAGAGGCTCGGCTCCTCCGAGTGGCCTTGAGTGTCCCGAGTTCAACAACACCCAGCATGGGACAGAGGGGTTCTTTTTTTTTCCTTTTTTTTTGTTTTCTTTAGTTAATTAGTTAATGTAGCTAGCTTAGGCAGAGAACGTTTTTTCCCTTCGATTTTCTTTCCCTTTTTTTGCCTTTCCCTGGAACTGTTTAAATCTCTCTGGACTGTGAACATGGGGGAGCGCCGGAGGGCTCGCACCTGGGACCCACCAAGATCCACCCGGCACAGCAACTTCTCCCGGCACCAGAGAGACTGAGACCCCTGAGCCACCATCTTCAGGGGAGACCTTCTTTGCAAATTCATCATCTCTCCAGAGCAGCACAAAATTTTTGTCATCTGGTAGTGTTCAATTTATTGTGCTGGGGAGTGCTTTACTTATTTAATAAACAGGTTTTTTTCCACTTCTCTCTGAGGAAGTCTTTCCTGAACCAAGTGGGGGGAGGGGAGGGAGAGCGCCTTAGGAGGTTTTCTCCCAAAACCAGTACAATATCCTACTTAATTCTTCCTTTATTTAGGAATTAGAAGACACAAGATTTAATTCAGATTTACATTATATTCAGAGAGATTAAGAGAAGTATATAAATCCAAACAGCATATATTTCACAACTCCAAAAATAGGTTTGTGGTAGATGCAGTGATTTCAAACTCCATTCAGCAATTCTTCATCATAATTAACATGACTGTTTTCTTCCTTCCAATTGCAAGATACCTGAGCTTTGAGATTTCCTCTCTGTTAACCATCATTCACTTGTGAAATGAAAAAAAATGATCTTTGCCTCAAACAGCATAAACAAGTCTCATTAATATAATGCAAGAATTGTTGAAGGGGGATGCAGAGAAACATTGGGACTACACTGGTCAGCACAGTCTTCAATATCATCCTGGGGTAACCACTATACAATATGATCACTTTTTTAAAGCACTGCTTCAAGGAGAGGAGAAATGAAAGGAGAAAACAAAACGTTTAAAACTGGCGTATCCTGGCTAAAGCATATAGCAGGATGAAAACAGAAATCTGGTCATAAATTCTATGGTACAGTAAAATTCACTGGGTATGAAATGCCTGTGTTTCCCTACAGTTTTCAATTATCTTGTAATAAAATTAATCTCTTTCTGTGCCATTTCAGTACAGTAAAATTAAATTAATACTGGCATTCCAGTACAGTAAAATTAAACTAATAGTGCACTATTACACTAGATTTGCTTTCAATTATTCTCCAAATTTTGGTTTGTTTGGTCAGTTGGATTTTTTATAATTTCTTAGTTCAAAAATAAATTTCACACAGTTCAGCTATAGGAAAACTTTCTATGTTGGGGTTTTAATGTCATAAACCCACAGACTTTCCTGGATGACTGAAATAGTGTAGTGTGGGATTTCTTGGACATATAACTTCTATGAGAGTTAGTTATTTCTTTGACATAAGTGTCAAATAAGAGCATGATTCTTGCTGTTTAGTTAAGAAGTTTGCAAGTATAAACAGGCATAGAGAAATTTTTAACAGAAGCATTTAGTCATGCATTAAATGACTATATTTATGATTTTAAATTATTAAAATTGCCATATTTTCCAAGGTTTTGAATGTCTGAAGTATCAGAATAACTACATTTCAGAACTAAGCATCCAAGCTTCATCGAATTTTTGCTCCACAATTTAGGTCTTTTTAGGTCTGGGTATATGAGAAATGTCTTTGAGAACTGAAAGGTTTCCTTTCATCCTCTAAATCTTGGTAAAATTACAGCCTGTTTCTACCACGTGATAGTTGATTTAATTGATCAGCAGGGAGATGGCCCATCTTTCACATGACTGCTGTTAAAAGCTGGGTCTGAGACAGCAGAGAGAGGATTTAAAGGTCATTCCTGACTCTGCTGTGACGTGAATGACTTATAACCATGATTATTTCAATGATTCAGTTTCTAGTGAAGCCACCTAAATAAATAGTTGCATTGGCACAGCTAAGAAGAGATTGGCTGAAGGCAAGAAAAGAAATCGGAGTGAGTGTTTGGGAGTGGTTGCCAAACCAGCTTTTCCATAGAACAGGAAATTCATGTAACAGCTTGAGTTATTCAGTATTCACAGGGCTCAATAAAGTTTTTCTTTTGCACATGTGGAAGAAAATGTCAGCCTTAAAAATTAGAAGATTTCAGGGTGACCTAATTGCAGACTTATAGTATCTGAAGGGAGCCTACAAGAGAGCTGGAGAGATGTTTTTTACAAGAGCATGTAGTGACACAACAAGGGGGAATGGCTTCAAACTGAGAATAGGTTTAGGTTAGATATTAGGAGGGAATTATTTCCTGTGAGGGTGGTGAGGCACTGGAATAGGTTTCCCAGAGAAGTTGTGGGTGCCTCATCCCTAGAAATGTTCAAGGCCAGCTTGGATGGAGTTCCAAATGGTCTGGTCAAGAGGAAGGTATCCCTGACCATGGCAGAAGTGTTGGAAGTAGACAATCTTTAAGATCCTTTCCAACCCAGGCCATTCTATGATTCTATGTCTGCTATGAAAAATAAAACTTATAGCTAGAATTTAGGCCTTAGACATCTACATAAAGGAAATTACTTGCATATGAATTAATACGAACACCTGGCAATGAATATAAAATACATTTAATCTTTCCAAAGAAGAGAAAATTATGTATTTTAATAGAGTTTGATGCTTTGGACATTCTAGATGGATTTCTCTTAATGTCTTTTTTTTTTTTTCTGTTTGTAAACTTTTTTGTCCCAAGTGGTCCAAGCTCTACCCATTGTTAAATCTACATCTAATTTCAATTTTTATTAAAAGACCCAACAAAAAAAAACCCAAATAAAAACAAAAACCAACAAACCAACCAAAAAACCCAAGGAAACCCCACAACACTCTGTGTAATCTCTGTTTCTTGTTGTTGGATTGTTTTTTTTTTTTTTGTCTTGGTTATATTCCGGAATTGAGAGCAGCTGTAAACCAATCACTGCATTACCAGCAACCATCTTAAGCCACATATATCTGTTCAATATTTCCATTAGTTTTAATATTGGGGGCCTTTTAGAACTGAATAGACTTTGACCCATTTGGTGCTATATAGCATCAGTAAGAAGATGTTCATAATTAATCATAAGAAATTGTTAGACAAAGAGTTCTCAGACCAAGGTGAACAAGATATCATTTTTCTCAAGTCAATTGTAATTTTCTTTGAAAAAAGAAATGCACCATTTATTTTTTGTTTTTGCATTTCTTTCTTTCTTAATATAGTTTTTATATATTTTCTTTTGTCTTTCCAAAACCTTAAATGAATATTGGACAAGTAAAACTAGAAATAAACAATTTTGCAAGGAAAGGTTAGTACAAATATATCTTAAGGCAAATTCAAGACTGCAGGACAAAAACCAAAGGAAAAGCACCCCACCAAAATAATCCTACTCCCTCCTGAAAGTTTTGCTCTGAGGATAGGAGTTTCTAATGTGAAGTCAAGAGGCTTAATTTTAAAAAGATAATTATTGTGTGAAGATTATTGATAATTTTCTCTTTTGACTGTGCATGAAACCAAACTGCACATACCATATGCTAGCATATGGGAGTTGTAAAATGGTGTTTGATATATACTGGCAGCGAAAAGGCTTTATTCCACACCAATTAGGCATGCCTGGTTAGAGATACACAGGTAGTAAAAGTAATAATGGGATCACAACAAAGACTGCTGTGATCATGCAAATCAGACACCTGAAGTTCAAGGAGCTACTACTCAGGGAAAAGAGGTGGGGGGAATCAAAGAAAACCTGTTATAATGGGACAGTAATTATATTGCACCTCTGTGATCTGATTGAGACACAGTTTCAGGATAAGTTAGCAAAATGTCATACATGCTATAGAGTAGAATATGCAGTTGGAAATTAGTAGGAGGGAAAAAATATATGTACTGAATATTTGACCTGGAAATGTATGAAAACAGAGGGTTTAAAGAGAAATAAATGCTGGAACATCTGCTGTCTTTGTAATTTAGCAGATACTTTTATTTTGGATATCGTTCAAATTTTTTCTGATTATTTTAGTCTTCTCTAATGTATAACAGTAGCTGAAATGGTGAATAAATGTTTGTAAAATGTCAGCTTGTTTTCTGTTTAAAAAAGAATCCTTTTATGTTTCCTCAGCAGCTGCTACATTTAATAACTCTAGCAGATGTCACATTTAAATTGCGTTTTGCATTTAAGGCTTTGAAAAGCATTGGAACAGAGAGAGCCTTTAGAATTTCAGCAGCTATACCATAGTTTCTTAGAGTTATCCAACTTTGTAATTATAGGAAAAAAACCCCTTAATGGTGAAAAAAAAAAGTAAGGCTTAAATAAAATGCAAATATGCAACAGCATACTACAGATAAGTTACAGGGTGCAATTTAGTTGAATCTAGTTTTCTGAACAACAGATTTACCATTTTCTCTGAAACTTTGGTGATGGCAGCAAGGCTAAATACTGTTAAAAATTAGCTAGTGTAAGGGATTGATAGTATTCAGAGGATTTTGCTATGAAAAGACATTACTCACAAAGTTAATCTCAGCTGGGGACCATTTTTAAAGACCCACTGAATACAACTGAAAATGGATCAGATCACAACCTCTCCCCACAGAATTTACTAAATTAAATCACTGGACTTCAAACTCTTTAACAATTACTCTGAAAAAAGTAGAATTTTTAATTTTGATTTGAGACATTTTATACTGAAGTTTTTTTGGTTAGTTGTGTACGTTCACAGGTACAAAAAAAAATATGCACAGTCAGTCCTGAAATTTATTACACATCAATATACTGTTGAACTACTTTATGATTATTTGTGGGTTTCTTTTGTGGTGGTGAGTTTTTTGTTTATTTGTTTGTTTTAGCTTGCTTTTTTTTTAATCATTCTTTAGCTTTCTAAGTCACCACCTATCAACACGAGGTATTGAAACCTCATCAAGGTAACAATAGGTTTGCACTGTTTGTGTTAGCATTTTAAGCAGTTACGAGCAGCAATTTCATCTCATGTTGTTAAGCAATAAGCTCAAACTAGCAAGTTCTTATCTGCTAGGGAGTGATTGAATCCTAAAATATCTCTGATATCATCATGCATGTATGACTCTGTGTCAGTTTTCTCATTGTAATAATAGGGCAAACAATACCATGAGGTAAAAATGATAACTTTTTCAGTTACTAATTTTAAAGCAGTAAAGGAAATATTTTACTTGATATTAAAATACTTCTGATTAAAATATTTTTGGTGACACTGACTACTCCTTGTTGGGAGAAAATGAAAATTATATCCAAGATTAGAACAGAAATTTGGTATCAAGCTGGAAGTATTTATTGGTTATTATATTTTTAGTACAATTTTAGTTTAAGTTCCATGTATTCTTGCAGGGGACATTGAAGAAAAGATTTTAAGAGGGAGAAAAGAAATTTAATGAATTGAAGTATACTTGATTTGACCTCTGATTTTTGATTTCTATTCTATTCTTCTTCTGTACATTCCATTTTTCTTCAGAGTACTGTTACTTCATAGTTGGTGATGGGAACACTTCTCCAAGTGGGAAAGAGGGGTAGCACAGTGATAGAAGTGGAATTTCTATTATTTATTGTATGTGGCTCCCAAAGTGATGTTAATCCTTGCATGAGATTTCATTGTTATGGGAAGATGAGGTACATTTCTTGCAGCCTGGTGGTTTGTTATCTCCTGTCACACTCTACTGCCTGAGTGAACAAGCTGAGCCTACTGAAAGCTTTATATATGTATTAATATACATAAATTATATGAATACAGCCATTTTACGTGTGTGTGTTGGATTACAACTGGATGAGTAACCTCATCTCATGTATACTTGTGATGTCACAGTCCCCAGTGCTGAAGCAAAGGAGGGTGGCCTGTCCTTCAGCTCCTCTTAAGTGATCTGGAATCAGTGTTGGCCAAGAGCAGGACTGTACCACAGGGGGAAAGAAGATGACTCTGTGAAGAGAAGTGAGAAAAATTCTAATTTTTTTTCTCAGCCCTATAAATATGCTCTGTGCCAGAGCAGAGATAAATACTAAGTTCTTTAATCCATGTTCTGAATGAGCTGTCTGAAAGACTTTGTGGATGTCCATTAAACTGCCAAAGCTCTGAATATATGTCTAATTCAGTCTATGAAGTTCTGAGTCCAGAATTAAAATTTAATATTTAAAATATATCAAATGATAGACCTGGAGCATGAAATTCTGGTTACATTTTACTTGAACTTTACCATTACCATCAGCAAAGAAAGGATATTGTCCTGTTCTTTTGTTTTTAAACTGTCTCTTGTTTATTGGCAGAAACAAAATTTACCCATGAAACAATATATTTATATGATCAGCCAGAGGGGACAAGGCTGTCTCTAGTTATTTTGAAGACCAGAACCTCTTGAATTTCCCACAGAATTTCAAAGTTGGGAGAGAATTGCTAGGCTGTTTGGTTTATTTCTCTCTGGTTAAATGGATGTTTACTTTGTAGAGGTACAGCTCTGGATCTGGTAATGAAAAGCTACTTTTACGTTTATGAATCAGAAGAGCCTTGTCTGCTTTGTATCATCCTAATGCAGAACATCAAGACAAAATGAAATAGTTATGCTCTGCAAGTGATTAGATAGAAGAACCTGGGGAAATTACTTCATACACCTGTGCTTTATATATCTTAAGTTAGGGGAGAGTAATACACTCAATGAAAATAAAAGCTTTCATTCCATGCAGTATGAAATATTTGAAATGTATTCATAAATTTTGAAGCATTGTAATATATTTAAATTTAGGATAATTATTCAAAATGCTTATGTTGCATAACAAGCCCCTCCTCCCCCAAGCTCATTTATTTTCTCCTCAGTAATAATAAATACAAATTTCATTCACAATTCATATTAATTTGACTGTCTTTTAGAGTACATGTTTTTACACTTGTGGAAAAAAAATATGTACATATTTTTCTCCAGCTGGAGTTTATGGTTTTTAACACTTCTCCAGAAGGTGGCCAAAAAGAACTTAAGACTACTGCTGCTAGTTTTTCATTTCTACTGTCAAAATGCTTTTTTGCTGTTACCTGAGAAGTTGTACATGTGTACCACAAATGTGCTGGAAGACAACAAGTATAGACTGGATATGGAAAAATACATTTAATCAAACCAGTTACTCTGGTGTATGAGCCCCAAGCTAGTCAGGTTCTGGCAGCTGCTATAGTTTGGAATATATTAGACAATATGAAATCTTACAAGCTTTGAGACTTCAGAACATTTTTCATAATAGAGTATTGAAATATTAATTTTCATTCATATACTTAATTCTGTAATTTCTGGATTTATCTGAAAACAAATAATAAAATTAGCAGCCTATGCACTTAATTTTTTTTTTTTAATCTTGACAGATGCCAGATAAACACTTTAAATATTCCTCTTCTAATGAAAACGTAGGCAATGTATTGTATTTAGTAGCATGAAAGAAAATACTAGTTTTAGTTTGTTTACTGCAAGTGAAGGTGTTAGCATTGGAGTCTTGGGAGTATTTTCCTTGACAGAGGAGGTAGTACATGCTTCTAAGTTCAGTGCTAAGCACTAAATTCAATAGAAATTCTGCTTTGCTAAATCTGTGATTTTTCCCTATGTTTCTGTTGATGAAAAGATATTGCTTTATATATATATATTCCAAAGACCTTATGTAGGGTCATAAAAAATACTTTATACTCAAAGTACAATACAAGACAAAATGACTCCATCTGTGTTCTGCCTCTGTAAATGGAAAAAGTAAAAATTATTGGAAGAAATGCCATTGAAGGAAAAGCTGGGAAACTAAATTCTTCAAAGTATACAGCACAGAAAACATGTCAGCTAGGACCCTTATGACATTTTTCTGTGTTCTGTTGTCTTTACAGATTAAGTCTAGGCATCTCCAATCTCTTAATAATGGTAAAACCTTACCATATACTGATTTTTGTCAAACACATGTCTATCCATGCAGAGTGCAACTCTGTGGGCTAAATCACACAGGGGGAATAGTAACAGGTCTTATTAGCTGATTAATCAGTAATAAATAACTATAGATGTCTCTGCAAAAACTAACATTGTGAGAGTCCATCAGGAAAGTCCTCCTTCTTTGCTGTTAGAGAAAACAGTGTATTCATACTTGTCTGGGATTTTGGAAAATTATTATTTTGGTGCCTAGATCACTTTAAGTTCAGTTTGGTTTGCCTTACCCTTAACAAGAAAAATTAAGACACACGAATGGTAATTTCTTAAGGAGATAAATAAGGAAATACATGCAAGTTGAAGAGAGGAAACAAATATTCATTGGATATTCATAGCTGCACACAAAGCAATGTACTGCAGTCATGCACA
Organism: Alaudala cheleensis; assembly: GCA_013398995.1. NCBI lineage: Eukaryota > Metazoa > Chordata > Aves > Passeriformes > Alaudidae > Alaudala > Alaudala cheleensis. Next base: position 22,485 of record VWYE01017503.1, on the reverse strand, counting down.
CATTAGCACTGCTGCAGTACTCCTAGAAACATAAACTTCATGTTATACAAGGCACAGTTTCTAGAAAGAAATCTCATAATCTGCTCCCAATAGCCAGCCACATGCTAATATCCTTAGGATTTTCCTTGTTTTTGTAATAATTGTGAGAAGTATCCTGTGTATCTGAATTATGTGGTCTCTGGAACTAAAGATTGTTGCAAATCTATCAAGAACTTCTGAGCCACCAAATAATGCAATACTGCTTGAGGGGTCTGGTGGGGTTTGCAATCCAACAAGCTGCTTAAAATGAAGAATTGTGTCTGGGGAGCTGTCATTGTAATAGTGCCTGAACCATTGCACACAACCCCTCAACATATGCATAAAACATAGGTCATAAATTTATATGTAACCTAGAGAATGAAGGATGTATTTTATTGGATGCATTTTATATAATTTTAGTAGGTCATTTTAAAATAGTTTCTTTTTCAAACTGCTAACCATGTGCTGCAGCTATACAGATAATAAAACAGATACCATATTCTATATATGTACATATTTGTGTTTAACATTTTTGATAGACATTTTTTCAGGAGCTTGGACTTAGCACTGTTTGGCTTCAGTATCTACATGAGTGTTTTCCAAATGAAGGAGCAAAGTTAGTGTTTTTTTTTTTTTCTCCTCTGTGTTTTCATAATTCCATGCATTTAATTGCTCTTACAGTGTGCATACAATTGAAAACACATGGCATGCATCATATAGAGTTTATACAAATTGCTCAAGACAGCTGAATGAGCTTCTAATATTCACTTCCTAGATGCTGGTGCTTATGATTACAGAAAAGCCAGACACCTCAAAAATACTGTGGAGAGAACAAGAAGATAGCTGAGATTTTAAAAGGAAAAAAAAAAAAGAAATCTGTATTAGTAGTAAATGGACAGCCATGTGTTTTTTCCCCTTAGCCTTGTAGTTGAGAGATGAGCTTTCTGTATAGGAATGTGCTTAGACCATGCATAGCACCACACACTTCGTATTCACAAAGGGAACTACTACTGCTGGTGCCAAAAAATTAGTATAGCTTTAAAACCCGGATGATAAAATAAATCAACATAATACTATTGCATCTACAAACAGAAGGAAAGGGTTAGCAAAAAATAGCATGGACTTAACATCCCATTTTGCACTGGTATCTTGTATCCATGAAAAGAAACCTTTTGAAGGTGGCTTCTGGAAAATGTGATGTACATGTGGGTCTTCCTCCTCAGCTTCCTAAGGTGTACTAGGAACAATGGTCTAATCTGCCCACCTGCCATGGTGTTCACTGCAGTAATTATCCAATCCTCACATTGACTTCAGTCACTCCCATTTTTGTGCAATCTGGAAAGGAGATAATGACATTTTTTTGTACAATATTTTAGCCACTTAGGCTTTTTTTTTTCCCATAAATAAGGACATAGTAAGAAAATAAACAGCAGTTAGGAAATTTATAAAGTATCATTTTAATTCTTAGAATGAAAAGGGAAATAAAAAATAAGAAAAAAAGTTTTCTAAAATAAATATTTTTTCAGAATTAAGCAAAACAGTTTATAGAGCTATAATTAAAGGAGAATGAAAGATATACATGCCAGAAAATATAAATATCCTTAAAACTAAAAAGTATTCTTTAAAATGAAGTTATTCATAAAATTGTATTCCAAGTATTGTCTCAAGAGAAGCTATCCTGGAAGAATCAGGAACCTCAGTTACATGGGTGTTTGTCTTGAAATTGATGATAGCATCTTTAATGTAAATTAAATTAGGGTAAATTAAATCAGGGTTTTAATATCCCATTTATAAAACTACACGAAAAAAATCCTCACACAGACATGGTCTTGCCTTGTGACAAGGGTTCTTAATGATGGCATATTTTATAAATAGTGCCCTGAACACTCGATGCATCTTTGTGCTGTGTTTCATTCTCTGTATTTTTACCTTTATGTCCAGCAGTAATATGGAAAAATAAAATTAACTTTAAAGCTGAATAGAAGCATCTAGGTTCAATTTAGAAGCCTTTCAAAATTTTTCATAACATACATTTCAGGCTAAATGCATTTGAAAATTTTTCACACAGGTCCATACTGAGCTAATCTGTGTAACATTTTCATTAATATTTTGACTGTTTGATGTGCTTTTAAAGCACTGGGGATTTTGTGGCTGAGCCCTCCCAGACAATCTCTGCAGTAGTTCTTTAATTTTTCACTTCTCTAATCCATTTTCTGAAATTTGCTTCTGATTCCATCTGTCACTATTAGTAATTGAAGTTCTGTTGCAAGAAAGTACAAACATTGTTTACAAAGCAGTGTTCTGACTGCCATTACAGTATTTCCATTTGATTTTTAAAGATAGACTTTAAATTTCAGAAATATTTAAATAAGTATCCTCTTTCTCCTTTAGATAAATCATTTTTAAGGTTGGTAAATAAACAACTTAGCTATTCCCAGTGCCTACTGTGATAGGTATTTTGTATTGCAGTTTTATTGTTGTTTTAAATTAACAACTAATTTAGCAACATCACTGTAATTTTACATGGTAATTTTTACCATCAACATTAGGGAGTTATTATATTACAAATTTTCATTTAGATAAAATACGTACAATTACATCTTTACCAGATGAGAAATATTCTGTAATTGTATTCCTGAACTGAAAAATGAGAGGCATATGCTATGGTATCTGTAGTTTAGTTAAAGTTTTTAACAGCAATGGTGCCGTAGGCATTGTGATGAAACACAACAAGGCTTTTGAGAAGCCTAACAAAAATCTCTGCTTCTTTGTGTCTACTCTAACCAGTAATGCCATCAGCATTTAAGTTGTTATGGAAAAAGAACCCAACTGTATTTTAGTTTATAGCCTAATTTCTGTGTCTGCATAAGTATTTATTCTTATAAAATGACAATTAATATATAAACAACCACATTTGTGTTTAATGTTGTACACTTTGGGGCACGACTTGAGGTTCTTGGAGTTGGGTTTATTTTTCTGCATAGACCATCCTTAGGCAGAAGCTTTTTGGAAATTTTTTTTGCAATTTGCATAGAGGAATAGGAAACTCCATTTTAGTGATCACAGCTAATACATGGGATTACTCATATTAATTTATTTGGTTCTTCACTCCAGGGAAGTGACTTTTTTCCCTTTGCTCTTTCTGCTGTGCGGCTTTTAGCAGATCTTTAGTATTCAGGTACTACTAATAATGAACAAATGCCCTTGTCAGTATGTTGAAGACACACAAAGAGCAAATCATTTGTCCAGCCTCTCTCCCTCTCTTTCTGTGACAGTGAAATAGTGGTTAATGCCCACCATTCATCTCTCACAAACTTCATTACAAGGTAGAAAACACCTTGATATATTAACAAATGTTTAAAAAAATGTTAAGATGAAGGTGAAATATCCCAAATGTTTAACAATGTTGCCTTGTTATGACTGATCAAAAAAAAAAAAGGATTTAGCAACACTTCCTGACTGGATTTACATCTTATTTCTTTTCCATTTGCATTCCAATTTGATTGTAACTCAGCTGTAAATTCAAATTCACCTATAATGAACCCTTCTACAAAATTTTTGTCTCAGAGAAGTTGGTTACTTGACTGATTATACTTTGGATTGTACAGTTACTTTTTGCCTTGAATAAGTTTATTTAATTCAGGTTAATTTATCTTTTACATTTTTTGTCGTCACTTCAATTTCCTTCCTTTACTTTTCCCAGCTGTTTTATTCACTTTATTCCATTGTTCCTGAGACCTCAGAACAAATGCCCAGTACTGAATATTTTACAAATTCAATGAGTAATGACAGAATATTCTGAGTTGGAAGGGACCAACAAGGATCATCAAGGTCCAACTCCTGGCCTTGTGCAGGACACAGACAAAATCACACCATGTGCCTGAGAGCATTTTCCAAACCCTTGAACTCTGTCAGGCTTGGTGCTGTAACTACTTCCCTAGGGAACCTGTTCCAGTGCCCAAACAGCCTCTGGGTGAAGAACCTTTTCCTAATATCCAACTTAAACCTTGCCTGACTGAGTTCCAGGCCTTCCCTGGGTTCTGTTACTGGTCAACACAGAGAAGAAATCAGTTCCTGCCCCTCCTCTTCCCCTCATGAAGAAGTCGCAGACTGCAGTGAGGTCCCGCCTCAATCTCCTCTTCTCCAGGCTGAACAGACATAGTGACCTCCGCCACTCCTCAAATCGCTTCCCCTCAAAGCTCTTCAGCCTCTTTGTTACCCTTCTTAGAAGACTGTGAACAATCTTGTGTCTATCTTATTCTGTGGCACCCAAAGCTGTCCCCAGCACTGGAGTTGAGGCTGCCCCAGTGCAGAGCAGAGCAGGACAATCCCCTCCCTTGTCCAGCTGGTGATGCTGTGCCTGATGGCCTCAGGACAGGGTTGGCCCTCCTGGCTGCCAGGGCACAATGACTCAGGTTCAACTTTCCATCAACCTTCTCTCCAGGACCTCCCTGACTTCGAGGGACTCAATGGACCATTGATCCTCTATATGGTCAAGTGTAAAGAAAATAACTTATTGTTGAGATAGGTGAAATAAACTTTAAAGTGTAGACTGATGTAAATCAAACAATACATGAACAGAATATGTCTCTATAATAAGGAGAAGAAACACATTATCAAGTATAGGAAATAGTTGGTTCTCCTAATAATTTTAAATTAAGGGAAGAAAAAAAATCCCACAAAACCCACCCTACAAAATAATGAAATTATTTTTTTACCACTGTTACAGAAACGTTTCAATGAGATTACTGTTACATGGTGTGTCCTATGGTGCAATGTAGTTAGTTGTAGTTAAATCAGGACTTGAACAGAAGTGAAGTGTATTTTCCAGATGGTATCTACTACCCTGACCTAATCTGATACTTAGGAGGTGTTTCCCATAAATATGTAAGAAAGAGCTGCTTGCCCTTGTCTGTTTTTCAGACAGACACATACAAAAGAATGATTAAACTGGGGGCATTTTTATTGGTTTATCACGCAATGTTACAGCTGTTACTGTGCTGTGATCAATGAAAGTAATGTAGAAAACTTCTGCATCTGCATTATTATATCTGAATAATGTGAATGACCTGTGTGAAACTAATGAAGAGAGAAAGGACTCCTGTGTCTCTTGGAGTGGCAGCAAAGAATAACAGCTGTAAGCAGTGTTTCCAAAGCAGTGGTGTATTTTGGTAGTTTTTCTGTAAGTTTTTATTTTTTAATTAGAGTTTATTTCTCTCATCAAGGTTGGAGATGTATGTTAGTGGAATCCTCACAAAGTGAAGTTCCTTAAAAGCTAATTAAAAATGTACCTAGAGTACAGTTCTCATGTTCAAATTATTCACCCTGGCATTACCTGGTTTAGAGTTATATTGCATCAAAATAAAAATTGTTCTTTCATTATTTGCCCCCCATTCAGTAAATCACTAATTTCTTGAAACAGGTGCACCTTCTGATTGGATTAATTTGCAATTAGTGCTGATCATTCACACCACAGTTATCCATCTCATTATCAGAAATTAAATCTGCTATTTGAACTGTGTTTTCATTGCCTCCTTGAGTTACATCTGAGACAGCTTTTATGATATATCTTTTCTTTTGACCACACATGGCTCCCTTAATCTTTTTTCAACTCAAGTAGTACATATTCTGCTTCTCTGCTGAAGGTTTGCAGCTTAGAGCCCAGCAGGAGCAGATTTCTCTCATTTTAACCAAATTGGAGGTTTCAATCGCCTCTAAGTTGAGTTTGGTAGAGTTTAGCAGCTCAAGTACCTGCTGAAAAGGCAGACGTGCCAAGCATTCATGAAACTGGAAAATGTTCCTTGCTGTTTGTAAAGGAGTGAGGGAAGGCACACTGGTATCATGACCTTGAAACTAATGAAATGGAAAGAAGAATACAGTGCTGGCAGCTCACCTAGACTTTCTTAATGTGTCGGAGTCACTCGTTGGAGGCAGAGATCTCTGCCGGAACCAGTTTTCTGACATAAGTGCAGAAAAGAGTCCTGCCCTTCTAAGGCATGTCCCTGTCTCCATAAGCATTTCAGCAGAGTCAGAGGTGTCAACAAAGCTATTGTCTGTGACCAAAGACTTTGTATTCACAAGCCTGGAAAAATACTTTAAGAAAGCCTTTAGATAACATGGTTTGACATGCAAGGAAGCTTCTTTTCTTAGTGTCTATCTTCTAAGTCCTGCTTCTGAGCATGCTTGTCTTATGTTCCACAAGTCAGATAATCTCTTGAGTAACTTCAATGATAATAAAATCAGTGAGACATTACATTAGGGTGAATTTTACCCAGAAGAACACAGAGCAGCCTATCCTGAAACTACATTCTCTAATTATGTTTTGCTTTCCTTGTATGGGTTGACTTCAATTAGCAGTGCATAAGATAACAGTATCTAGCAGCTCTGTGTATTTCACAGTCCTTTCCATTTGTATGTCATAAATGAATGAATATACAGTCAAAATATCATATGAACATTGAAAAAAACCCATTTTTTTGTATTATTTTTTCTAAAAAACAGAAAACATGGAAATATAAAGGTTTTATTGGAATGGAACATAACATAGTTACTGAGTATTAGTCTAATGATTATGTTTAAATCAATCCAAATGTGACAGTACATTATAAGGCTGATCTAATTTTAACACTGCTTCATGCTTGAGGTAATCAGGATATCTCTAAAGCAATTACTAATTCCCCAATTAGTTTAGTTTTGTTTTTTAATGGGAAGGGCATTGGCTTTGTTTTATGTTCTCTGCGCAAAGAATAAGAAAAATAAACACCAGGAGAAAAAAAAAATCTCAGTATAAGCACTTAAAGCTTCCTCAGGTCCCACATTCAATCCACCCTGAAAGGTGATACAATAGAGGGGTATGAATAAGTATATATTTTATTGTAATATTGTTTAATAAAGTTATTAATCCACTCCCTCTATTAGTCACACCTCCCTCCATCTCTGATGGTAGGAGTATGTCAGTGTAAATGCCAAAATGGATGCTGCTGGTGTGTGTGAAATGACTCTTCTTGTCTCTCAGATCACTGTCTCTTTTTCACAGTCTGCATCAGATTCTTCTCTGAGATATTTATGATTCCTTATCCTTATATGCAGTGCTTTTATAGCAGTTATTCTCTAAATGACCACTGTACAAGATTGTATTTATTATAAAAGCTTTCATTAGTATTGGCATTATTTTTCTCTTAGTTTTACAAATTGAATGCACCATGTTTCCAGTATTTATTTTATCATTAAATGAAATACACTTTCATTTTCATACAGTCATGTTCAGATATATATTTTCAATGTCTTTGATAATCCATTTCTGCTTCTTGACCAGTAGCTGCTTCCTTTTCTGCTCAAATTTCATGTTTGATTCCCTCTTCTTTAGGACTGAGTTTTCATAGCTGTCTTTTGCTCAGGAATTTCAACATCCTATTACCAAATAGGTTTGTTAATGTTTTATCCCAGGATCCTTCAAACACAAATCTTTATGGCTCTTTGTAGGTCTCTCATCACTTTCTGTTCCTTAGCTCTGCTCTGCCCAGATCAGACACATTTTGTGCTGTATCCTGGCAGCTTGAATCAGGTTTGGACTTAGTTTATGAAAGGACTTAGCTACAGATGCGTGTTAAAAGGCATCTGTTCTACTTATTTTTCTTACTCTGAGAGGAAGAAATTTGATCTGCTGGTGGAACAGGTGATATGAATTGTTTTCCAAGATTCCCCAGCTGGTGCTCCTGATTGCTCTTTTTTTTTGCCACCTTTCTTACCCCAATATTAAAGTTACTGAAGGCTAAGGGGATACACAGAACAGTATATTTTTATATATCATGGTATCAAGCAGTTTTGAATATGTTTTTATATGCCAATATTGAGTGGCTTCTGAGTAGAACAAATGACTGTGGGGTTTACTACAGTAGTATATAATGATTGAGTGCTGCCTGTATAATCTTCCTAACTAATCTTGACTGTGGGGCTCAAGTCAATAATTTGTCTAGTCAAACATAATTTCTACCATTTGTTGAATGTCTAGAGCTTCAGATAAAATACAGACTGCTATAAGCTCTACTTATAAGCTACTAAATTAAGTAACCAAACTATATATTGGTATATAAGCAAATAAGCTTTAACATACAATGAGAGATTATTATAATGTAGTACACAGTTCTGCAGTTACAATGCCCTGTGAGCATAATGTGTCTCTTAAATGGATTTCTAAAGTCATTAATATTTTAAGCCATCTTAAAAACCTTGAAACCTATATGCAAATAAAGCCTTACTTTACAGTGTGACCTAGATTTCTGTTTGCATGAAGAACCCGAACACCTTGCTTATTCAGATAGTCTTTTAAGGAGTTTGTTTTATCTTTGCTGTTTTGGTTTTTCTTTTTTTATGTTTCTTCTTCTACCCAACTTAGATGATGCGGGAAATGAAATTTTAAGGAAAATGATGAAATGTTGATAGGATAATTTTTATGTTACTTTCCAGGACAGCATTTAGCATACATCCAACATGGATGAGAGTGTACGTGCCTTTGTTTTGCTTTTATCCTCATCATACATTTGACCTCTTTCTCTGTTTTGAAGATTTTATGTCACAACTCTCAGTATTGCAAGTTCTTAGTCCTTTATGTGAATAGGAATGCTTTGTTGTATGATAGCATAAATGAGAAATTTAGCAAAACCCAGCAGTTTTCCTTTCTGCTTTTAAAAAGTTTAACCTAATTTCTCATATCACTTATATTTCCATCTTTGTGTGTGGTTTTATAGGAATCTGGTAATTTCTCTTTTATTAAAACAAATTAGCTTATGCTCTTCTGTATTTGACATCCTCATTCATTTCAAAATTAATGCTCTGAAGTGCCTTAAGTAAAACCATTAGCATAGTCCTCATTAAGGTTATGCTCACATCTGGCACACTGGTTGTGTTGTGCCTAGTGGAGGCATACAGTGAGAATGTTTGTCTTTAAAAAATAAAGAGATTCTCAGAATTGTGATTTTATTTTTTTTTAATTCTATATATGTGTGTTTTGTGAATCAGAATACAATGACCTTTCCAGCATGTTGTGCACATTTCTGCACCTGATAGTAGAGCAAAACTAAGAGTGAAGGAAAGATATATCAATATTGTCAAGGCATAAAAAGTTCCTCTATCTAACAAGTTTCTCAGAAAGCCAGTAATGGTTACTTACCTCCTCTGTTTTAAAAACCCAGACCTCAAAAATCAAGATACATTGTGCTTTTGTATTCTTTCCTTAAGAGTAAATCTTACTTTTAATGTTTTATTTTTCTTTCCTTAGACGAGTGAAAAAAGAATTCAATCCTAAAAACATGGGATTGGAGAGGATTTCCCAAGAGCTGAAGTGTAGCCATGGGCACTCGTAAGAAGCACCTTGGGTAACACAGAGCACTGCTTTATAAACTTCCATTTAGAAGTACAGCTTTTTATTGTACTCTTACCATCTCTTCTGTCTTTTGTAAGCCTGTAAGAGGTTTGTTGTCAGCTTAAATTTATTTATGGTCAATCTGTATGCATTTGTTTCTGTGCCAGTATTGTTGTCTAGTTAAACAGTTTATCCCCCCTGCAGCCCTTGTGTGTTCTCAGCTGAAGCACTTATAAACCATAATCATATTCCCTCTCATTCATCTTTTTGCTGAACTAAGCAAGAGCTTTTAGTACATTGAGAAAGTAGGTTCATGACTCTCCCTAGCATGATTAACCCTTCACTGCTGCTTTAAAACCCATAATTTATATAACCATAATCAAAGGGGGTTGTTATGACTTTATTTAACGTGCTAGAGCAATAATATTGCACAGGATAGTCAACTATGAAAATGAAAAGTGCATTTGAATCACAATCACTATGAACAGATTTTTCATCTGTATGTTTAAGGAGAGAAGGACACCTGCTTGTTTGTTTGCATTTTCCCTCTCTCAGAATTTCCTTGCCTTTTGTAGCTGCTTGGACCCTCTGAATGGCACCACGGTGCAGTTCTATAAGGATTTCAGCATCCCACCCCCCTAATAATCTTTTTCCCCTCTTTCCAGAAATATGATCACTGGTGGAATACTGGTCAGAACTCATAGTTTTCCTTTTTCCTACTTCTAAGGCATACCAAAAGCTGTTATCAGCATATGTAGTTACCAAAAATCAAACTACCAAATTGTTGTAATACTTTTACCTTTTCTTTTTTTCTTTGAGGGGCTAGAATGCAGTTTCTCGGAAGACATTTCTTGTTTTGTCTTTGTTTTTCTGAGTTTTCTTTGGGTTTTGTTTTTATTTTTTTGTTTCTTTCCTAGCACGTGATAGTGGTAGGCTAAACTAAGTGTGAACTGTAATCTCATTTTATGTCAGGTTTTGTTTTGAAAATAAACTGTCTAGTTTTCACTACAAACCACAAGCTGCATTTGGTGAAGTTCAGAATTAGATACAGGGAAGGAACCTAATGGAAAATTTTAGTACAATCTCTTATTTGATTATAAATAAGATGTCCTGGTAGATAAGTATCACAAACCTTGTGAGATTTCTTTTTATGGTCCCTGCTGGTTTGTAATTATACAGTCAGAAGTTAATGCAAGAAAGTGCCATAATAGCACATTTTAACAAGGAAAGGAGGAAGCTGAGCTTCCTTTTTTATGCAAAATATGCATAAAAAAGATTTTTTCCCAACCAGCAGAATATTTATTCATGACTAAATTGGTTCCTAATAAATTATGCATAGTCTGTATAAAGTTAAATGAAATCTGGAACCATACTGCTATAGATATGTTACCAGAACCAACTGCTTTGCAGCAGTTTCCACAAACCACTATTTTTTTTTCTTTGATACTGTTAATATAGGCATTTATTTGTATTCTAAATGCTTTCTTTCTCAATTCTACCTTAATATTTTTAATATTCTAATTCAAATGCTTTACATTCCTTTCTTTTATTCATTTGAGAGTAAGACTTTCAGATATTCAAATTCCAGGATGCTGTTTAATGCATCTTATAAATGATTTTATGAACTTTTTAATAAAAACAGCAAACCAACCAAATTAGGTTATATCTTAATTACTGTAAAAAAATCAAAAGGGCCAGAGGAAAGAGGGCCAAAAGCCCTGTATCCTCTTATACTACAAGTGGTTGGTTTTTTTTTTTTTGAAGCTAAATTTTTTCTCCGCAGAGTTTACTAATATTTTATTCATTAATTACATACTGCTGTCTATTCTCTATATAACTAAATTAGAGCACATCTATATATTTCAATTATCTCAATGGCATGCAAAGATCTAATTACCTTCTTCATAGATATCCCCTGAACAGTCCAAAAGTTTTATGGAGAGATCATGTGGCTTTACTCACCAATGGCTTTCCACCTTAACAGTACTACTCTTTGAGTAATGAGAATGACTCCAAGTACTGTGTTCTTATTTTTATATTTTTAAATAAATATTTCTTCTAATTTCAGTCATTCTACCAAGATATTAGTTTCCATTATGTGCTTTTCCTTTCAAAGAAAATCTTTTTCACTGAACTTTCGTAGAGAAATAACAAAGTCTTGATTGCAATAATTCAGCTTTGAATAATATGTCTCAGGCAAGATTATGAAATATAGTTTAGACTATTATGTAGGGGTTTTGTTATTGGTTTTTTTTTCACTTTTTTAGGGTTTTTAATGGGGTTTTGGGTTTGTTCGTCTCTCCATTTCTCTAGTTTCTTATTTGTTTGCAACTGATGATAATATTGAATTTCAAATGCAGTTTTTTCACAGGTCACTTCACTGGTTGAATTTGCTACGACAGAAGCCAGCTCTTGAAGTCAGTTTTGGTTCTTGAAACTGAATACAGATAATTCTCTCTCTTGCAACAAAGCATCTCATGTTGGCTTGTGGTGATGACAGTGATGCATATGGAGCATGTACAGAAAGTTAGAACATTATTCTAATAATGACACCAGGCCATGTCCTCTGTTCTAAAATTCTGCTTTTTTTTTTTTTTTGTTACTGTTAGCACTGAACAGATGTTCCTAACATAGAGGGGGTCTTCCTAACATTTTAACTTCATTATTATTTAAAAGCTGTATGAAATAAGACTTTGCAATAAGATTTATGTTTTAGCACTGAATAAGAGAAAAGTTTGCATTTTTTGGTAATTTTTTAAAAGTAGTGTTTATGTTGTAAAGAGAAGTACTTAATTCAGATACTAAAGTGATAGGGTTTGGCTCTTCGACTATGGAATTATAAGAATTCTTTCTGTACCTATACTCACATATTTGAAAAAAAAGTGTCTGAGAAGAGTCTAGGGACAAAATTACTCCCTCTTCAGAATTTTACATTTAATTACCTCCCTCTTTGCTATGTAATGCTGCACTTTCATTTAAAATACAAATAAATATCAATTATGTAAGTGAACATAAAAATGAGAGATATACTGAACAATGACTTTGACTAAACACTGCAAGGAATAAGAGGAGAAGGAATTTGGGACAGTAAGAGAATGACTTACTAATCAAGACTTTCACAGAATTTTTGACCAATATATTTCAGCAAGAAAAATATCTGTGAGCAGGAGAGCGCTGCCAGCATTTGTCAGGCTGGAGGGACTGTAGAATGCTCACCCTGATTTTGCAGCAAGTGTTTAGACAGAACATTATGCAGCACAAAACTCTGTCTGTTTTAATATAGTTGATCTCTGACACTTTCAGTGATAATGATATTCAGCTCAAAATAGCCATACTGCACTGCTTGCTCTAGCAGCAGTTCCAGTGGATTATAGAACATGTTTCATAGAACAAATGGAACCATGATTTCCCCCGAGCAGAAACTGTATTTGCAGGTAACTACCTTTGTTTGCAAAGAAGATACCCTGTTAAACTTCATACTTGCTTTCACTCCATTATTTAAAGTGATGTGAAGAAAAATATGTAAGATGCATTATTCTCTGCAGCTAGATGTTAGTGAGGCAAAATTAATGACAGATTAAGAATTCAGGTTTTTGGAAAGGATAAAATGTTCTAATTTTGGTGAAAGAAGGAATAAATTTAAGAAGTATCATGGAATCAATATGAGAATAGTTATGTTTTTTCCTGTGTAAAGTAAATTTACAAGTGATGTAGTTTAAAGCAGAAATGAGAGCAAATACTGTGATCATTTCAAGACAGTATTTTTCAATTAATTTCTTTTAATTGATCTTTATTAGTCTTCTTCTGCTTCCAGAAAATCTTAATGTACACTTGTAAAATGGGATACTAATGTAAAAAATCAGATTTCTAACCTTGATAATTTATGCATTTTAATGTTTTGGTGACAAGAAAAAAAAATTTAGTCTAAAAGCAGTCCTTCTGGTGTTTCTGGGCAGAACTGAAAAAGATTAGATATTTCTACTGAAATAGGATTCACATAAGAAAAATTTATGAATTTTCAGTTTCTGAATATTTGACTCAGGCCCAGTTGAGGAAAAATGCTTTCAGGACATAAGTAAGTACTGTCTGATTAACACCTCATATTTCTTTTTCAATTTCTCAGATCTAACCTGTGAAATGAATATAAAAATATTTTTCAAGGTGCTAGGAGGAAAAAATAAGTGATGATGATGAAATGCTATACAGAATGACTTTTTCTTCTCCCCCCTGAAGAATCTTTCCTATTTCATTCTACTCTTGCTCTGGTAATTATCGGAACTAATGCAGGACAGGCTCTGTACATAGACTGAAACTATAATGACACTTCTAGTTATGAGATGTAAAGTTTGTACCCCACTTGCTTAAAATGAGTTAGTGCAATGTATGAATTGCTGTTGTGCAAAAAGTGGTGCTCCATGTACAAAACTGGGTGCACACAACAAAATGTGTCTTTAAGTTCCTATTATTCAGTAATCCGGATTTCTGCAAACAAAATTAAAATAAACTGAAAATAAAAATTAATGCTCCCCAGGTGAATCTAGTCTATCCTTATTCATACAATTTGAATTCAAAGTAACTTCACTAAAGCCTAGAATTGTAGCAGTATGAAACTCATGTCAGTAAGCTCAAGCTAACCATCCAGGTATGTACATCTGAGTGAAAAGCTCTCTGTACTTACAAATGTGGAGTAGGACACCATTTGTTACAGGAAAGGAAACCAGGAGACAGTGTCCTTAGAAATTGCTTCTTTCTCCCTGCTAACTACTGTCATTAGTTGGTTAAAGGTGGTGAAAAGCACCCTGTTTTTAAAATATTAGTGTGTCTTGAAGGGTGTTTCAATTTTGGGGGAATCTGGGGGTTTCTTTTTTGGATATTAGTGGGTTTTGTTGTAGGGTTTTTTTTGTTTGTTTGGTTTAGTTTGGTTTGGGTGCTTTGATAGCTGTGATTTTTCACACACTGAAGATTGCCTTATGGCTTTCCTGTCACAACAAGGAGAATTCTCTGAGGTGACCTTCTTCTAAGCAGACTGAGGGTAGAATATAAATTGCATATAAATATGACAGGACTCTTTAAGTGATACATTATGATACATCTGTTATATTTATGTGGTTAAATTGAAGCCTGCCACTTATCAAATTTTAACAAAAATTAACAAATTATCACCTATTTGTTTGGGTCAATCTGATTTGGGAGATTTAAAGTTAAAATCTCAAAGATGATGAGTGTCAAATAATCAAGAATATAGAAAGAAAGAAAATTATATCTAGGAATAAACATATTTACATGTGATTGTTAATGTTTAACAATTATTGCAGGATTTTTATGATATATGAATATTTAAAGCATTACAGAATATTTAAATTTAGACTATTGATTACAGTTTCATATGGTAATAAGCCTCATAATGTCATGTAATATTTGAGAAGAGGGAAATATACCACAAGAAGGAAAATTAATTTTTTTAAAATAAAAAAATTAACTTGTAGAATGTTATAAGTTGTATTCAACTTTATTAGTTGAAATAATAAGTAGCAAAAATGAACTCAAGATTCATAAAAGATGGCAAATTAGGTGCTCTGTTTAAAGAATGAACAAGGGAATAATGTGTCACCAAAACAACTTCCTGTGAAATTCTTGGGGATAAAATATAATTAAAACAAGGCTTGATTTACTGTCTTTAAAGATTTAAGATAATGAGAATGAGCACTCTCAATAAATAATGAGAATCAACAGCATGATATTCAATTACCCACAACATTACAAGCATCTCAAAGAAATAACAAACTTTTTTGTGATGTTAGTTCAGCTTCTTCAACATGATATTAGCAATAGTAAAAAAATTAAATACTGTGGATGTGGCTAATGTATTATTTAAATTCAATTTAATGATAAGTCTTTCCAGTGGGAAAAGGGTTTTTATTCAGCTAATACTTTAAAATTTTATTTTGACAATTTCAAAAAAAGTGGTATCTGAGAACTTGTCACACGCAATTACAGTTGATTGGGCAATTACACAATGCCCAGAATTTAAAATAAAATATCATGGACTTTCTTCTTAAAACAAGAATGCTACAAAATACCAGTAAATGAAGGGCAAGAAGAGTTTTGTTGTGTATGAAGCTGAACTGCATATTTTGAAACAGACTATCTTAAGAAATGTACATTAATTTGTCAAAGAACCTCTCAGAGAAGACTACCAGTGACAGAATATTGAAAAATATCTAAACCATAGAAAAAACTATAAATCAAAAGTACATGAAGAAACACCCAGTTAGTATATAAGAGAGAGACTAAATAATGATATTAAAGTTTATGTAAGTCAAGTTAAAATATTGATTCAGAATTATTGTTTTGGTTAAAATTTTGATTGAATAAAACAATGGTATTTCTAAGTACCTGATTTTTATCAAAAACATGTAATATGAATTAAATTATCAGGAATAATATCATGTTTATATTTCAGAGATTGCTTACCAAAAGTTTCACCAAAAAGAAAAAATCTTTAAAGGAAATGATAAGAAATCTTCACCTGGGAAGTCCAAAAGATGATAAATTTGAACATTTCAAACCTATTTTTTTTTCCTGAAGGTCACCATCATTCATTTAATATATAAAAAAATAGTTTCTTGATGCAGTAACTTCATAATTTCTTTGTTAGAAATCAAAATAATGTATTTGGTGATCAAATTGTCCTGTGGATTCTACAGATTAAAGGTCTGAATTACTCATAGAAGGAATGAACTTTTATGCTGTAAATTGAAAATTTGTTTAACTCAAACTTTTGTGATTAAATTTGGTATGTACTTGACAGGCAGGAGAAATGCACTGCACTAGACTGTAGACTTGGTCAGACAGAACGTGTTTGTCTCCCTGAGTTTCACCTGGGTTTTGTGCATCATTTGTAATGCTCTGTCACACAATGCAAACTCCTTTGGGATTTGCTGTAAATTATGAATGCCTGTACACAGATTGATAGTGAGCTCTTGCAGGGCAGAATAGAAATGAATGTGACAAAACTTTTTTTTCCATTGTGAACAAAATCCTGGAATGCTGTCTCATTTTTGGCATGTGTTTTTATTTTTTCACTGTTGTAGTATCAGGAAGACAAGCACTTTCCTCCACATATTTCTTTCTAAGGAGCTTCAGTGTATGTTAATGAAGGAGCTTAAGATAATGAAATGACTTATGTAACCTCCACAATTTCATTATTTGAAGGCTGTGTCCAATCAGGAAGACTCCTGATGTATGTGATGCTGGAAAATAATTTTTTCCATTAAAAATGTGACATTCCAGCATTACACTGCAGGACTGCTATGGAAACATCTTGCTGAAAACTTAATTGCAAAACTAGGAAACCAAATCACAATGGCAACCTTATCTAAAACTCTTGAAGGAGCTTCTTATAACAGTATGATTACTACAGATAGTTATGTCATTAGGGGTAGAAAAAAACAGTATTATTGCAGCAAAGAATAAAAATGTTGTTACTCACAGTAAATTTCAAGAATGTGGTGTATGTATCCTTTAATGATATTCTATTTTTTTATCATATACAGCACAATCAACAAAGGAAGGATATTTTCATGTATAGCCTGTGAAGGATTAACCACAGATGGAAGAAAAACCCACACACACCTGTGCACTCTGGCCCTCAAAGATTGCAATGGAGGAGAGAACAGAAAGGACAAAAACAGGAAAAAATTTGGGTCAGGGTAAGGACATTTGAATCCAATAAGCAAAGAAAAAGAGTAACTGATACAAAGGCAAACCTTCTCCATTCCCCACAAGCAGACCAATGCCCAGACAGTCTAAATAGTAGCCACTTTGGGAGACAAATCCCTGGTGATTTTGTTTTCTTTTAATTCCTGCGTATGATGTGTGGCATGTCTCTTTGGCTGATTCAGGTCAGCTGCTGCATTCTGCATTTGTGATCCCTCCCAATCTCTTGACCACCCACTGCCTACTTGCTGGGCAGGAGGGAGAGTGAGAAAGTAAAGGTGGAAGGTAGGTAGTGGTGGCTCTCACATAGAAACTGTAGAAGGGCTTATTTGAGGGAGTGAAAGTTGCAAGATATGAGTAGAAACTCCATGAGAATACTTCAGACCAGAAAAGACTGTCTGAAGGGACTGAAAGTTTGAATTTATGATGACTATCTTCTGCTAGAAAATTTTTAAATTATCCTGTCCTGAATCTAACATATGTTTATTTCTGAAAATGGTATCTTTGTCTCCTAGTATTTTTTAACTAGATGAGGTCAGAAGATATACTTAAATAATTTCCAGTAGTGGTTTAATCTCAGTTTGTCTTAAACTAATTCCTACAGAATTGGGCCTCGGTTGGTTTTGGATGGATTTACCACATGAATGACAAGCCAGAAGATTTTTCCTGTCTTGGTTAGGAAAGAAGCATATTGTTTCTTTCTGTTCTGGAAAGCATTTGACCTTGCAGACAATTTACTGAGATGCCTCTCTTTTTATATCTTTGTTTTATTTTATATAAAGATATGTGATAAGAATGAATAACTTATTTTTAGACTAGTCAAGAATTACTTATTTCTCGAATATATATCTTCATGTATTTATTAAGCTTTTAATTTTTTTCCTTATATTTTCATTTAGCCTTTTATTTTAATTCTCATTTCTCTAATGTCATTTATCTTTGTTTGCACTGGTTTAGTTTGATTATTTAAAACTAAATTTTAATCCAAGAGTTAGAAGCCTCCAGAGGCTGGATTTTCAGCTAATAGCATGTTTTGTGTTAATGGGGTAGTGGTAGAGAATCAGTTTTCAGTTTCATTTAAATATGCTATTCTTGTTTGCACCCTGTTGCTCCTTTTGAGATAGCCATAATTTAAATAATTGAATCGATGGAAAAAAATCTAGCAGTGTAAAGCTTAACAGTCTATTCCAAAAAGGTCAGATACCAATTACTGTAATTTTGCATAAAATGAAATAAGAAAGCCTGTTCCTTTCACTTCCAGAGAAAATGTTAGGATAATCAGAATTCTCATGGGGCTTTTTCAATCAATAAATGTTTCAATGAATGATTGCACCAGAAAAATTGAAAAGCATTGTTCTCGCTCCTGCAATTATAATAATGACCCCCCTCCCTTGATCTGATTGGGAGGGGTGAAAGATGGGCAGCACAAGAGAGGAAAGAAGAGAAGGCACTGGGTTTTCTAGTTTAACCCTAAGAAAGATGGATTTTTGTTGTCAACAATGCTAGTAATTTTGCTTTTTTAACATTGAATTATAGTTGGTTTTAACCTTTGTAAGTTTATCTTTGCATTTGTGGTTTCATTTTTTCAAAACATGTTTCTATTAGCAGGTTTAGCAGGCAAGCTTTACCTAGTTCAGGTAAGTGAAACATCAACAGGAGATAATATGTTTTGTAAATTTTGTTTTAATCCTTCATGCCATTCAAGTCCAACTACACATCACAAGGCAGTGCCATCTGGAGACAGCACAGCAAGCTCGGAGCCAGCTTGTTTTAGTATCAGGAGCAGCCTGGTCACACTAGTGTGGCATTCTGCCTGGTTCATTAGCCTGCTGAGTCATTAAGTGTGTTGTTTAGGTAAGGCACTGTGCTAATACACCCACACAACTTTCAGCATGCAAAGGATTTTCAGCATCTCAGAGAAGTGCAGGATTACAATATTAACATGTTCTGTGCTCGTCCCTTGGGTGGGCATGGCCTCCATCAGTTCATGTCATACAACTTGACCTCTGGCAGTGTTTTTACCTGTTCCAGAAATCCTGTCAGAGAGGAAGTTGAATTTGGTAATTTTTTGTTTGATTCATTCAGGGCATCTGGAAATTATCTGCATCCCACAGACTGCCAGTAAAAGAAACTTACTTGTAGCTTTCCTACTGTTCCTTCTTCCTGACTGCCTCTGTTTTCACTCTCTTTCCAGAAACCTGAACAGAAGATTGGGTAATTAATCCTTGGGTCTATTTGCTTTGCAAATAAGATGTATTGGTAGAAAGATTTAGCAGAGAGAGAGCTGCATAAAATATAGCTAAAGAAGATGCCATATGTACTTTTAGGCTAACCAAGGGTAATCTAAATATCTAAATAAAGAGTACTTTTTTATGTACAACCTGTTCTGCCTGCTTCTTTCTGAGTGCTGTTCTTCAAGATGTTCTTTTCAAGTTTATTGTCCTACATGCTGCACAGTATTTGTTGCAGAGAGCTGCCAGGACCTTGACACTAGCAGGCAAATGTGGCTGAGGGCATTTTGTGGACAGTTTCTCTTCAACTGTGTATTGCATAGAAAATTCATGTGCTTTTAAACAAAGGCCAGATAATTCCTATCAATAACTGGTATGCTGCAAAACACCTTCATCAAATGCACTACAGTATGACAATTGATACATTGTCTTATGAAAATGGCAAAAAAATGTTATTTTGCCCTTCAAAATATTTGACTTTTCATACTTTCTCTCTCTGGAGCCTTTTTTTACAAGGCCTCTGTTACAGAATCATAGAATTTCTCCAGTTGAAAGTGACACATCAGGATTGTTGGACTTCCAGTCCAGTCCTCACAGGACTGTGTAAAACTAAACCATAGGGCTAAGAACATCATTTGAATACTCCTTGAACTCTGACAGACTTGATACCACAACCACATTCCTAGGGAGCCTATTCCAGTGACTGAGCATCTTCTCGGTGAAGAACCTTTTCCTAATGTCCATTCTGAGCCTTCTCTGATACTGCTTCATTCCATTTCCTCATGGATATCCCACTGCAAAGGAATTTGATCCTAAACAAAGTGGTCATTTAAAAAAAAGGTAGTAGCACTATTTTTTCTTGCATAGTGACTATACTGCTTGGTTTATGAATTATCTTCAATACAGCATGTCATGTTTGGAAAACCATGACTTCATCNCTAATGTCCATTCTGAGCCTTCTCTGATACTGCTTCATTCCATTTCCTCATGGATATCCCACTGCAAAGGAATTTGATCATAGACAAACTGGTCGTTTTAAAAAAAAAAATTGTTAGTAGCATTATTTTTTCTTGCATAGTGGTTGGTTTATGAATTATCCTCAATACAGCATGTCGTGTTTGGAAAACCACGTCTTCATTGAAATTCTTTTGATCTCTAATGAACTTCTGAAAGTTATCTGGAACCATCTGATCAATTGTGTGTGTTCTAATCATTTTATAAGGTCTTTCTTTCTGGTCTGATTGTTGTTTTCCTTAGGTGTTTACTAATCTTCATCTCAGTTTTGTTTTTTCACTTTTACTCCTCACTTTACTGGGATTCAGATCTGACAGAGAAATAAGGAGAAAGTTACTGATTAAACAGCTCTAAAGCAGCTCTTTGAATGTACAGATTCTTATAGGTCCATCAATGAAATTTTTAATTTATACATAATTTATATTTTACATGAAAATCTTTCTGTAGTCTATTCAGCCACCAATTTCTGGCCACTTCTAATCTATTTTTTTCACGCTTTTCGTTACTCCTGTCCTAAAGTACTGACATATTTCTTCTGCACTGATTAAGTAACATTTTTCTTTTCCTTTTCATTATTTCTGGATAGCTAACATCTCTGCTTAAAAACCCCCACCAAAATCAGATTGTCTGAAAATGTCTATTATTAGGGATCCACTGATGTCAGGAAATATTATGGAAACTCGTAAGGCAATACCCATTTACTCTAGTTGTGCCTCATTAAACTTGTTTAACATGAATTTTCCATTCACTTCTTTATTTGTGAAATCATATCAGTGTGAATGATATCAGAATGTAAAGAAATGGTTTTGATTATTAATTTTCAAACTGGGAAAAAGAATTATAATTCTTAAAATAAAACAAAGGTACAATAAATATAATGTCAAAAGTATTTTTCTCTTTAAGTTATGCATTTTTGGAAATAATTTAAATCTTGAACCAGAGCCACTGGGTGAAGAGTTGAAACTGGTAATGCAGTATTTATACCTTATTTAATTAATGTCCCCATTGAGGGCCTGCAGTGCATCTTTATATTTACAACTAGTTTTGCCTGAAGAGATTTTTGTGTTTCTTTTCTCTAACTCACAGTGTCCCTGTGAGAAACTGCTCAGAGTTTCATTCAACTGCCTTTTCTTTCCTTCTTTCTCGTCTTGGTACCTAAATCTGGTAAACTTTTACAGTATTCTTAGCTTTGTTATTGCTACTCACTTCATTTCTTGTTGCAGAAAAAGACGCCCATTCTGCAGTTTGTAAGTGAATGGAAAAACACCCCATAAATGGGTAAAGGTAGGAAAAAAAATTGGAATTAATATGTCATTTAAAGAACATTAAAAAAAAGCACATCAGTGTTGTCTCTCTCAGTAGAATGATTTTGCAGCTGTATTTAAAGCAAGCCAGATAGAGGAAAACACCCAACAGCAGAGAAAACCAACCAACCAATAAAAAAACACCAGCCAAGGAAAAAAATCGCCCAACCTTTTCTTGAAATTTGAGGATGTAGATTTTTTATCTTTGTTTTTTATATATTTTGTCTTTTTTTTTTCTAATTCTATAAAGAAAAAAGCCCCAAACAAACAAAAAACCCCTAAAAACCAAAAAACCAACATCTGAAACAATGTAAAACTAACAACTGAGACTAGGACATATTTTCTTCATTTCTTGATTTGGTCACCTGTATCTGAATTCATAATTTCATTTGTCTAGGAGGATGGTGTTCACTTCTCACCTTCAAATATAGTTTACAATTAGTTACATATATATATAGTTAACTTTCCTGATAATTACACAATTCAAATGCTGCTGTCTTAAGTAACAATACACCTACTATAAGTGTACTCAAATATTAGTTATTATTAGTGACTTTGGAAATCTGTTTTAAGGAAGTGGATCCATAAAAGTCTTTGTAGTTGAATTTCCAAGTTAATATGTGTTTTTACAAAGTGCAGTTGCAATAATGATTGAGCTTTCCTACACATAAAACAGCAGACAGACATAGCTGTAATAATTTGTTAAACTTGAAAAAAATATTTGTTGCCCTGTGTAAAAAAGGCAAGGTCCTTTGCCTTTCCAGACATCCCATTCAGAACTTATTAGAAAATAACCTACCCATGCCAGGGAGAGGAGAATTGCAAGAGTAAAAGTGAG
>VWYE01017501.1:35936-100963 GCA_013398995.1 Alaudala cheleensis | reverse complement strand
TGATCTGTTGTACAGGACTTTGGGAATCTCAGATTTGGGGAGGGGAAAGTCAAAAAAGAAAAAATAAATAAATAAACTACTTTGACATGGGTTTTGAGGGGTTTTTTTGGTTTGGTTTGGTTTTTTTTGCCCCTGCCTCTACAATTTTGGGGTGGTGTTTGCGAAGCTCTCAGGAGCTCCCTGCTGCTGAGGGAGGGATGCAGCAGCACTTTGAGTGTACACAGAATTTTGGGGGATGCTAAAGAGCCTTTGCCTCAGTGTCTGGGGGGTCACATCAGTAAAAACAGAGCAATAACCCCTTGGGAGCTCAGAAAGGTCCTTTTCTTACTGGCACCATATGAAATCTCTTTNTGGGAGCTCAGAAAGGTCCTTTTCTTACTGGCACCATATGAAATCTCTTTGCTCCCAGACCCCTGAGGAGCTTCAGGGCTGCAGCTTCTAAAGCCACAGAACCCCAAAGGGCCCCCAAAAGCCCCCAAATCCCCCCACTGCTGGGACTTGCTGTCCAAGGAGCTGCGATTCTCCTGATTTGAAGCTGCTCTGCCTCCCCTGGGCACCAGCAAATCCCCAAATCCCCAATTCCAGCGCTCCCAGCACTACAAACTGGAGAATAAAACAAAATACCACCATAAATATGACAACTTTATTAAAATATACATATGAGTACAACTTAATGATTATGTGGATAAAGTTCACTGTCTGTAAACAAATATATTAAAAAAGAGCACGTCTTTTTTTTTGTGATATAAAGTGCAGTTATGTTTCCATATTATATACAATATGTCAGCATCGGGGCGGGGCCGTCAGGACTATGAAACTAACATTTGATTATAAGATAAAATTCTCTGAAAAAGTATACACCTACATATTACAAAAAAAAAAAAAAAAAAAAAAGGAGGGGGGGGCTTGAGTTCATTTAACAAACGAGGGTGAGCTTCCCACCTCGTTAATTCAGCTAACGAGAGCGTGTGGGGTGTCGGGGTAAATCAGGAGAGAGGCACCAACCCCATTTTGTGAGGGGAAACTTGCACTTCCCAGAGTTCACACCAACCCCAACCTTGCACCGAGGGAGGAAACCAAAGGACAGGAGCTTGGGTGTAGCTGGATTTTGGGGGAGGGGGAATGGGGGAATCAAATATACACGACTTTATGTACAGCTCTGATCCCGAGCTCCCAACGTCCCCTCTTGCTCAGGGCCAGGAGAGGAAGCCCTGCTTGGGTGGGGACGGGAAAGCCGGGTCTAAATCCTTGTCAGCAGTGTGTGGGGTGTGTGTCTGAGCGGGAGGAGGAGCCCTGGGGGCGGCCCTAGGAGTGCGGGGCGCGGCAGGAGCGGCAGCAGGCTTTGCTGTAGTACCAGTGGCTGCACAGGTTCACCTTGATGGCCAAGGCGCAGTTGGTTCCTGCCTGGTCCTGGCAGCTGTCGTCTGGAGGGGGAGAGAGAACACGAGGCATGGCAGGGAAAAGATGGAAATAAACAATTGTGAGCTCATGAGCTCGTTTCCCCCACACCTACGCAGCTCTAAACACTGTGGGATGAGCAACAACATCATCCCAGCTGTGGCTGCCACCTCCCTGACATCCCCTGGAAAGCACCATGGAGCTTCTCCACAAATATCAGTGTCAATCTGAGCCAAAGCATGAGCAGGTTGATGTGTTCCTTCATTCCTGGCCAGGCTCGGGGAGTCTCATTTGGTCCCAGCCCTGGAGCTCAGTGTCTCTGCTGTGGAACAGCCCAGGGACTGCCAGAGCCTGGATTTTGGGGGAGGGTCCCCAAGGCAAGGAGCTATCCCCAAGGCAAGGCAGGGATTCACAGTTTCTATCCCAAAGAGGCTATTTGAGAAAGGGAATGGGAATCCAGCAGTGTCACATCCAGAGTTAGGGGCAAGTGAGGTGCTGGAGAAAGGGATGAGGCCAGAGGCTGCTTCAGCACTCTCCCAACTCCTTTCAGGGCGATATTTTGCTTCAAACCCATAGGATTTATACTTTTATATATTTTTTTTTTCTTCAAATCCATTGGATGCATGAAACCAGGCTGCTCCCAGGGCAAGGTGGCCACGAGACAACTCCCAAGCTCCATGCCCCCATCCCAGATCCCAAAGGGATGGGCACCCGAGAGCACCCAGAGCCGAGCCAGGAGCTGGCCCCAAATCTGCCTCCCATTTTCATGCTTTTCTCCCACACTGTCCTTATTCCCAAATCCTATTAAAAGATTAGAGCCACGTGTTTGCTAAAGATCACAGGGACTCTGAGCCAGCAGACGAGGCAGATAACTAGATAGTTACAAGTCCCACAGGACACCCAGAGACCAAAAATCATTCAAATAATGGCACAAGACAGAACTTCCCTGGCTCGAGCTGGAATCTTACAGAAGCAGCACCCAAATCAGCTCTCCCCTTTTTATCTTCAGGTCAGAGCATGATTGTTCTGAGCTCTCCTGTTAAATTATCTCCAGAAAGAGCCCCCCATTCCTTGGGCACAGAGGGAGAGCTGTCCCCGTTCACCCTCCCTGGGATGATTACCCAAATGGGGAAGATAAAGATGCTGGGAGGGATCAGTGGGAGATGCAGGCTCACCTGGGGGCTCTGTGGGGCAGGGCTGCAGGTCACAGGTCTGTTTGCCCACGGGCTTCACCAGCGGGTCGCAGCCCCGCACGATGTCCTTGCCCTGGTAGCACTTCACATCCCGCATCCTGACGCCGATCCCGCAGGTTTTTGTGCACTGGGGGGACAGAGAGAGGGGCTGAGGCAGGAGCCTGCCATCCCAGGGGGGCTGTGCTGAGCCAGAGGGTGCTCCTTGGAGAGGTTAGGGCAGGAGGGGGATGTCACATCTCCGTGCCACGCCGCTGTCCCCTTGCTCTGTCCTTGCTCCTGCCCAGGGATGTGGTCCCATGCCCTGGCACTGGCATCCTCCCTCCTCCTGCTGCCCTTCACAAGGGACCACAAAGCAGCTGGCCCAGCCCAGGTGATGCTCTGTGGGACCATGGAACCCCCAGACACCAGGAGTGGGATTGTGGGGTCTCTCTGCATCCACAGCACTCACTGCCTGCTGCCCTTTGGATGCCTCGTGGAGTTGGAATTACAGCAGGGCTGCTTTGGTTAATTCTGGGGATTCCAAGACTAAAAATGAGGCTGCTGGAGCTCGGATCAGGGAGGCTGCACCCAGGAGGGCTTGCAGGAAGCCCACACTTGCACTCTTGGCCGCTGAACCCTGGCTGCCTTTTGGGTTGTGCAGGGGGGTGGAGCATCCCATCCCATCACATCCCCCAATTCTGCATCCCTGGGGCAGCCACCCTGTGGGCTGCATGCACACCCCCAGGCACCAGGGCAAAAAAATAAAGAAAAATAAATATAAAGGTACAGCTGGCCCCAAACACTCCCTGTCAGTCCTGCTCTCCCTGAGCACAGACAGCCCCAGCTGCACCAGGGCAGGACAGGGCTCTCTGTGCCTTTTTTTGGTGTTTTATTATAAAAGAAAGCCCTTATAAAATATGATTTAGGCCTTGCTACTCCAGCTAAGCTAGAAGTAGCTTGTAAGTTCCCATAAAGAGGAATTATAAGAATGAACACAACAACCTATTCTTAGAGAGAAAAATAAGTTTGCACCTGCATAAACAATGAATGTGTCCCATGAGAGTCAGTGAATAAAAAATATAAACATGTCTAGAGAGAGAAAATTTGACAGACATATCCAATAGCCCTTACTGACCAACAAATTGTGTTTCACTGTATTGCTGACCAATTAGGCTTAACACAGCACCTCCTGCTATTTCCTATAAGCATTTGTGAACAAAAAATTGGCTTTTCAGCAGGAGAAAGCTGCCTGTCCATCCCAGCAGGGCAGAGCACACCCCTGGGGCTCCCTCCCCGCTCACCTCGGACCAGGGCGTGGTGTACCACTTGAAGCAGGGCCTCTCGAAGCACGTGCTCTCCTCCGCGGGCTTCTTGGCCACGTCACAGTCGGCAGCGCTGCGGGTCTTGATCTTGCCGTTGACAATCTCCAGGCAGAGCACGATCCTCTTCTTCACTCCCCGGCCGCACGTGGTGTTGCACTGCGGGGTCACCGGGTGAGACCCTGCACACGCCCCCCCGTCCCCACCCCTCCTGAGGGGCACCCCAAAGCTCAGGGGCTGCACTCACCCGCTCCCAGTCCTGCGCCAGCCAGTGCGAGGGGCAGTTCTTGTCCCCGCAGGGGTGGATGGCCAGGGGTTTGGTGTCCAGGTTGCACTGGGACTCGGGCACCACGCGCCCGTCGCTGGTTTTGCAGTAGACGTGTCGGATCATCCTGCCCTGCCCGCAGCCGCCGCTGCACTGCAACCACAGCGGGCACTCAGCGCCGGGGGATCCGCCCCTGAGCCACCCCACAGCAGGGACTGAACCCTCACAGGGCTCAGCTGCCTCCCCAAAACCTGCCTTCCCCAAATTTCAGGGGGGTTCATGGCTTAAAGCAGCCACAAGGAAGTTCAGGGGATCTTTCCTGCCGCCAGCAGAGATTCTGTCATCACAGAACCCCGTCCCCGTTTGGGTTGGGAGGGACCTTAAAAATCATCTTGTTCCAACCCCCTGCCATGGGCAGGGACACCTTCTACTATCCCAGATTGCTCCAAGCCCCATCCAGCCTGGCCTTGGGCACTGCCAGGGATGGGCCATCCATCATTTCTCTGGGCAACAGAGCCCCAACACCCAGCACCTCTCAGGGCTGGCAAAAGGGGAACCACCACGAGCAGAGAACCCCGGGGTGGCTCCCAAAGAGGCAAAGGGGGCCAAGGAAGTGGCTGCAAATATTCAGCCCCCAGTGCCCAGAGCCGGTGCTCCCCGGAGCTTCCCTGGTTGCTCTTGCAGAGACTCTCGGTGTTTCCTAGCACTGCTGCTGCCATGGAAACTGCTTATTTTTAGCTGATGTGAATGTATCAAAAACCTGGGTAAAAATAGCTTGGGATGGAGGGGGTCTTTGGAGCAGAATTGTGCTGGAAGGGAAAAATTCCGGGGGGGTGGGGGAAAAAAAAGAGCAAAAGAGAATAGAAAATAAGGAGGAAAGAAAAATAGGAAAAAGGGGGAAAGGAGGAAAGAAGAGGTAAAAGGGAAAAAGGGAAAAGAGAAAAGGAGAAAGGGGAAAATAAAAAAAAAAGGGGAAAGAGTTTAAAAAGGTTCAATTTCTGGGCACGGAGCATCAGCATTGCCAAGGAATGCTGCGCAGCAGACAGACAAGAGGATTTTGACACCCACTAAGGCCCTCAGCCAGGTCTCTCAGCGTTTAACCCCTGCCGTACCACATCCCCCGCAAGGCAGGAGCTCAGGGGGAAGCGACGGGACGCACTGGGAGGCTGGATCACCCCCAGTGCCCGAGCCAGGGTGACTCAGGGTGACAAAAGCTGGCAGGGGTGACACGGGAGAGCCAAAGCGGCGGGATTATTTAGAGGTCAGCTCCCAGCACAGGCCGCCCGCAGGTTTGTTGGAGCTGCCAGGCACGATGAGCCCAACCCCGAAACCGCCAGCGGCAGGGACAAAGCCAGCCCGTGGAGGGGCACGACGGCCACTCGGGCGGCCAGCGCGGGCTCTCACCGGTCCCCAGTCGGACACTGTCCACTGCCGGTCACACGGCGGGCCCGTGCAGTTCTTCTCGGCCAGGGGCCGGGCGCTGGCATCGCAGAGCTTCTCCTCCTCCGAGCAGCGGATGTCCCGGGTGACCACGCTCCGCTCCCCGCAGCGAGCCGAGCACTGCCGGGAGGGGACAGGGACAGCGTCACCCGCCGCTCCCGCCACCTCCTGCCACCGGGGTTGGGTTTTCCCCCCACCGCGTTTGAACATAAAACCCTAAAAATGCACAAATGGCTTCCCCAAACCCCCTCAGCAGGAGGCTGCATCCTGCCCGGGAGCTGCGCTCTCCAGCAGGTGATGCCAGAGGGGGGAAACCCGAGGCTCCAGGAATGCCGGAGCAGTTTGAGCTGTCACTTGGAGACAGGGTGAGATCTCCCTCGCCTCCTTCCTAGGAACAGCCAGCTCCTTTCCACCTCTTTGGAGAATGTTTTCACCCCTGACTGCACAACTGAGATTTTTATACATTTTTTTTTTAATGCTGTGGATAAATTTGGCACCGCGCAGCCCAGTGACATTATTTAGAACTGGATTTGAGTTACTACAGTCTCACATACACATTGCATTTGCTCCATGCATAACGTAAAGCAGGGAAAAGTGTCAACAGCACAGGGCCCAGACGCAGCGTGCCGAGATGTTAATCCTCAGAGCCCTGAAATGTGCTTTTTTTAATGCCTATTTCCCCGGCCAACTTGGCACCCCACCTCTGATGGGATCCAAAGGAGATTAGCTTTGCTGCTGGCTAAGAACAATCTACTCCAGCGCTGTCTCAAGCAATCTGTCCCTGACAAATGCTGGAGGAGAACGCAGATTTCTGTAAAATAAACCACCCTGGTTTGCTAGGCCGGACAAAATAACGCTCCAGCACGTGCTCAGGGAGCTCCTCTCTACCAGCTGGGAAAGTCAAAACATCCTGCACCACCAGGGAATGCACCAGCCCCTCCGCCAGCTCCAGGGGAGTGATGCACACCAGCTTGCAGGGGAATGGAGACGTTTAAATTATGACTAAGAAGAGTTTTTTGGGAGCTTCCCAGGAGGAAGAGTCATATTCCTCGTGATGCAAACCATGGGGCAGGTTGGCACCCACGGACAGCTCGGCTCAGAGCTCATCTGCTCCTGCTTAGATGAGGCCTGTGCTTGATTTGGGAAGAGGCACCCCGAGGAAGCAGCACTGGTTTGGTTGTTTCCATGGGTCTGTGTTTGTGAGGGATGTGCTGGAGCACTGTCTGCGCTTGGAAAGGGATTCAGGGATTCAGGGAATCATGCACAAACCAATCCTCTCCACAGGTTTTCCCAAGCAAACCAGTGAGCTGGAACAGGGGCAGCAATGTGCCTCCCCAGAGCATCTCCCAGTGGCTTTGGGGACTGGCTTGGGGCACAGCTGGGCAAAGATTTCATTCTGCATGTGGTGCAGAAGAATTGGAGGTGAAGAAGGGAGTTTTTAGAGGTGTGAGTCGGGATCACCTTCCTGGCACGTTAGGTCTGAAGAGGTTGCCAAGGAAATACTGATGGGGGCATCTGAGCCGTGGGCTCCTGTGAGTGACCAGTGGCAGTGGCCTCCCATCCTAAACGGGAGCCAGGGCTGCATTTTAGGGGAAAAAACCATTGATGCACATTGAACCACACACAGCGACTGCAACCAGTGCATCCTGAGCGCATCCGATGGTTTTGGATGGTTTTGAATGAGGATAAAGTGGACAAGGCAGAGAAGCCCAGGCTCAGGTGCTGACCAGGCCAGCAGGACTCACCTCAGACCACTCGGACATCTCCCACTGGGGCCCGCAGGCCGGGTTCTTGCAGACCTTGCGCTCGTCGGGCCGGGCGATGTCGGCGGACTCGCACAGGTCGCTGTAGACGGAGCTGTCGAAGCCCGGCGAGATCATCTTCCAGCAGCGCACGATGCGGAACTGGTACCCCTCCCCACAGGTCCGGGAGCACTCGCTCCAGCTGCTGGTCTCCCACCTGGGCAGGGAGCAGAGCCTGTCACCCACAGGGAAACCCTGCTGCCCGCCCCTGGCTGCGGGGAAATGTGAGCTGCAGCCAACACAGCAGAGCTTTCCCCAAGGGATGTCCCAGTTGTCCTAGATGTGCCCTAAGAATATGTTCTACCACCATCTTCACGAGCTGTTGGAACCAGGTGGGGCAGAGTTTTCCTTATCTCCTCCCTCTGGACTACCTCCTGTTCATGGCCCTTCAATGCCCTGCCCATGGCTCACAGGTAACTCCCTTATCTCTGTCCATGGCCCATCCATGGCTCACAGGTAACTCCCTTATCTCTCTCCATGGCCCATCCATGTCCTGCCCAAGGCTCACAGGTAACTCCCCTCAGGAGCTCTCTCTGCTTAATGGGCAATCAAGGACCCGCTGCATGATTCACAAAATTACATCAGCCCATTGTAAAATGCTCTGCCCAGGGGGAGGAGCCAAACATTCCCACCTGGATATAATCTGGAGTTTGGGACAGCACAAGGAGCCCTCACTGACTGGATTCCCAGAGGACAGGAGCGGCCAGATCTTTCTACGGGATCAGTGCTTCAACAAGGGCACTTCATCTGGACTGCTACCACCACCCTAACGAACAGGGTGTCAGGGTGTATTCTGACTCTGTCAAGAATTTATTTATTGCATTCATTTCATTGTTTTCCTGTTGAATTGTATTTCTGACTTAGAGAGTCTCTCACTGGTTTTGCTTTCAAGCCAGTACAGGAGCATCAGCATATGTTGGGCTCACCCTGCAGATGCCATGCCTGAAGCTGAAAGCAGCTTGTCAGGAGGGAGGGTGGCAGGGCAGGGCCTGGCCCAGTGTCCTGGGTGACAAATGAGCATTTGTCACCATGGGCTCTGCCAGCACGTTTCTTTTTGCCCGTGTTTGACCTCTCCTTTTTGCCTGTTCAGCTGAAGCAGGGAGAGGACACGCCATCTATCACCCTGCAGATGCCAGCAATAATGTCACACAGAGCTGCCTGAGCCCCTGGGGGTCACACCTTCATGTCCCACCATCAGTCTGACTCTGCTAAGCACGTGTGACAGGCTGGGAGAGCTGGGATCTGCTCCCAGCACTGCCTGTCCTTTACTGTCCCCTGTCCTGACAAGAGAGGAGCAGCTTGCAATCCAAGGGAAAAAACATAAAAGGTCAAGTTTTTTTTTTTCAANGAGCTGGGATCTGCTCCCAGCACTGCCTGTCCTTTACTGTCCCCTGTCCTGACAAGAGAGGAGCAGCTTGCAATCCAAGGGAAAAAACATAAAAGGTCAAGTTTTTTTTTCAACAACCCCACCCTGTGCCTGGGAACATTGTCCAAAGGCTCCTGGAGCTGTGGCAGCCTCGGGGCTGTGCCCATTCCCTGGGGAGCCTGGGCAGTGCCCAGCACCCTCTGGGGGAAGAACCTTTCCCTGATCTCCAACCTAACCCTGCCCTGACACAGCTCCAGCCATTCCTGGGTCCTGACATTGGTCACTGCAGAGAAGAGATCAGTGCTGCCCCTCCATGACCCCTTGTTAGGAACTTGTGGGGTGCAATGAAGCCTCTCCTCAGTCTCCTCCAGGCTGAACAAGCCAAGAGACCTCAGCTGCTCCTTGTACGGCCCCTCCACGCCCTTCCCAGCCTCCCTTTATCACTTTCTCCTATGGTGGCACCCAAAACTTCCAGCAGGACTCGAGGAGAAGCTGCTCCAGCACAGACCAGAGTGGCACAATCCCCTCCCTCTGTCCTGCCCAAACCCTCTGTGACCTGCAAACCTCCCAAAATCCCCAGCAGCACTGGGATTGCCCAGAGCTGGGCAGAGTGGCTGTGGACAGCCTGGCTCCGGACAGCCTGGCTCCAGACTGTGGTCACTGTTTGGATTGAGAGCCACATCAGAAGGAAAACTTTCCACAGGACTTCCAGCACAAGTTGCACTCTGCTCCAGCTCTTGCCCCAGCACAAGCAAACCTCAGGGGTGTTTGGGATGCTGAAGGGGTCACAGGGCTGGGTTTGTGGCACAGTTTGCGAGCCCAATTCTCCATGTGCCAGGCAGGGCAGGATGATCCTGCACTGCTTAACTTGCTGGGAGCCCCAGCTGCCAACTCTGCCAGCATTTATGGAAGTTTTAACCTGGCAGCTCGAGCTGAAGCACTCAGGAGGAAATTCTTGCTGCTTCCCAGATGGAATTAAGAGAGGAGGGATACGGGTGCTAAGGGCTATCCCTGCTGCCCCCCCAAACCCATGCCAAGCCTCCCCCAAAGACACCCAGGGCAGAGAGAGCCCAGAGGCTCCAGGAGGGCCCTGGGCAGGCAGTACCTTGGCTGGCACTCCCTGCCAGCACAGAACTCATGGATGGGCTCAGGCCGGGTCATGGCATCGCAGTAGGCATCGTCCACCTCGATCCCATCGTAGCGGACACACATGGCATAGGTGGACATCACTCCTGGGCTCAGAGAGAACACACACACACACAGCAGGATGCTGGTGAGTTGGACATCCTCACTCTTCTCTGCTGTTTGCTTTTCCTGGTTTTTGGGGCTTCCTGTCCCATGGGATGGGTGCTGCAGGGAGGGAAGGCCACAGTGGCCACCCCACCAAGGCTGAGGGCTGTGGCTGAGTTTGGCCAGCTCAGAGGAGGGCACGGCCACCCCTGCCAGGGCTTGTCACCAAAACCAATCCATGACTAACACACTTTTATAGGAAACACTCAGGGCCACGAGTCTGCTCGGCAGCTCCCACCCTGCCAGGCTGGTGGGTGGAGGTGACACCAAACAGTCCCCAACTGTCCCTGTGCTTTACACCCCCTTTGCTCCAGGTGCTCCCCAGGTGTATCCAGAACTCCAGGCCAAGGCAGGGATCCTGGAGGTTTGGCAAGGAAGGCCCTGCCCCTCCTGCTCCCCCCCCGAAGCAGCAGCAGCCGTCAGAGCGAGACCTTTCCCCCTGCAGCCTCCCGTGCCAGAGTAAATGTTGGGAAGTCCATTCTGGGACCTGGCTGGGGACCAGGAGGCTGCTCTGGCTGCAGGTAACAAGAATTGCAGCTCTGGGGAACATATGGTTTACATGAAACTAAAAAAAGATCTACAGCTCTTGACATGGCCTCGCCTCTCTGCGATATGTCAGCGAGAAAAGGCAGCGAGGAAGGAGAAATTTGAGTTAAACCTCTCTTGGCTTGCTGCAAACCAGGGCAGAGCAGGCTGGCCCAGCCAAGGGGGAAATTTGTTCAGAGGGAATCAAAGTCAAAAACGTCCCAGAACATGTGGATGATGGGATCTTGGGGAAAGGGACAGCTTGCAAAGCTCCTGCTGCAGGCATGAGGCTGCTGGACAAGAGCAAATGCTTAAAATGTAAAATGCTTGCATTTGATCTTTTAAGAGATGTCCCTGAGACTGTAAACTCCTCTCTCCCACTCCTTTCCCTCTTTTTAATTCCAGAAGCACTGCAGGGTCTGGATAATTTCAGGGGCAGCACCGACAAGTGTACGACCCACACGCCTGATTCATCCCAAGGGATCCACAGGACCCCCTGACCACGGGGTGAGGGAGGAGATCAGGTGCCTTGAAGCTTTTCAGGGGGAAAAATAAGGGAGGAATTTATGCAAAAAAAGAGGGAATTTCTGCCTGAAGAATAGAGACTCAGTTCCAATATCCCTGGCATCTCTGTCACTGTTCCAGATTTACACCCTCGCAGCCGAGCTCAGGCTCCAGGGTAGAAGGAGTGGGAGAAAACAAAACACAATCAAAAAGCCAAATGCTATTGTGTTTCCTGCCAGAGCTGAACAATCTTAAAAAATTCTCTCTGCAGGGAAGCAGCTGAGCTTTTCAAACCCCTTGAAGCTGTCAAAAAAAAGGTGAAGGAGGGGGAAGAAGGAAGGAGGTTTGGGGATCCTGCTGAGCCCCGGGGGGGGACACGAGGTGATGGGAAGTGAAGGCAGAGCTCAGAGCTTTCCAGAGGGAGGGTGTTTGGAGGGATGATGGACACACTGGGCACAAACTCCTGGTTCTCAACACACCTGAGGGGGCTTTGCATGCTCAATCCCCCAGCTCCTCTCCCCACTTTTGCTCCCCGGGCACAGCAGAGCTGGGGTGGGGCTAAAGCAGAGCCCAGGAGATCCCCAAAACATCACCAGCTCCTTTGCCATCCCTACCAGACAGAAAATGCACTCACACACCGGGCGGTTTCAGCAGGTTGTGCAGAATTTGGCTGCTCCTTATAAGTACCTGTGGTGCACGTAGAGCTGCAGGGTTCATGGGAGGAGAGCTTCCACCTGTACATGTCAGCAGCACTCACACCTTGGCCCTTTCTTAACTTCAATCTGTTTCTAGTGAGAAGCAAACAAAACAAAACAAAGAAAAAAAAAGAAAAAAAAAAGAAAAAAAAAAGAAATAAAAAGAAAATAAAAAAGGAAAAAAAAGAAAACAAAAGAAAGAAACAAAACAAAAACAAAAGGCATTTACAAGGCAAGCAGTGACAGCCCACGACAGACACACAGACATCTGGCTGCAGTTCGGTTGGGTTTGGGTTTGGGAGGGGATGTGCTTGGTTTGGCTTTTGGTTGGGTTTGGTTGTTCTGATTTTTTCGGGAGGTTCGTTCGTTTGAATCGATTTGTTAATTTGTTTTAGTTTCACAACATACCTGTCCTGAGCCCCAAGTAGAATCCCCAGCCCGGTTAGAGGCAGAGCTTCCACTGTCTAGAAATAGAGAGAATGGGATAAAAATACCCACAAGTAGAAACAGTTCAGAATTTAACAAAGTTTGCATTTTTCTGCTCAAATACACCTGGCCCTCGGCACACAGTGACTAAAGGTGCAGTATCTCCTCCCCTGGGCAAACCCACTCGTGCTGCTCAGTGCAGCAGAGATTTTTTTGGCTGCTCCAATCTCCAAAAGCCAGCACAGGAGTTTCTTTCTGAGTTTCTGAGCTCACCCCTCAAAGCTCACTGATTTTTTTTGCCACTCTGCTTTTTTGGCCTGATTTATTTTGCTGGCTGTTGGGTGGGGAATTTTTATTTCTCACATCCACGGGGAGAGGAGTGACAGAGTCAGCCTGGGGTGAGAAAAAAAAAAACAAAAAACAATTTATCCAAGCAAGAATTGCAGCTGCTCCCCGTGCTGGGAAGGGGGGGAACACCTCAGGGATACTGCACCTTTACAACAAAAGTTCTGTTCTCATACCTTTGTCCAAACCCTTGAAACAGCTACACTGGAATAGTGTACAAGGTTGCATCCTCACATCCAGTTGTCTCTGGCCTGGCAGGATATGCAGCTTGTATGATTTCTAGGCAGCAGAAGCTCTGAAATTGCCTTATTTAGTTGTTTGTGAGAAAAAAGTGGAGGTCCAGCCTATCAAATCAACCTTTAAAAGGGACACTGTTGAGAATCCAGGCCTTTCCTTTCCAACCCACCCTCCTTCCACCGCCAGCACTGAGCCTCCAGAAGGATTAAAAACAACAACAAATCTCATTTTCCCTGTTGATTTTGCCTCTGTCAGTTTGGCAAATGGTCCCTTCCTGAGCTTGAAATGGAACTGAAATCAATGTGACTATTTATTTTGTTTCTTTGGTGGAAAAAGAACAACCTCAGCTCGCTATAAAAACAGTGTTTTATCTGCCACAGCAGCTCTGCCTGGGGACCCACAGCAGCTCCTGATCCCTGCCCTGTGCCAGCAGCTGCCACCCAGCCAGGAGAGGGCTCACAGATGACACTTGTTGTTAAAACGTGGTTCAACACCTGCTTTTTTGTACTTGAATTTGCCTGGAAATATCACCCAGATCCTCCAGTCTGTATCCTACCTACATGAAGATAAACACCAAATTATCCTGTGACCAGGACTCCTCTGTCTTTCAAAGGAGAAAATCTTCAAAATGTGCTTTATCCCACATCTGAGGACAGTGAATCTTTCAGCAGGGTCCCTTTGGTGTCTGTGATCCCAAATAAAGAGCTTCTATGCATGACAAGGTGCCAGGGACAGGATCTTTCCAGAGGAATCAGACATTTGGGCACAGGGCAGCGTTCAGCTCATTCCCAGCAAAGACAAAACTGCCACTTTGTTCTCCTCTAAAAGCAGACAGCAGCCCATTGTCCAACAAAACTGGGGGCATTTTCTCCTTCATTTTAATTTTCCCCTTTATTAGGAGCTAAATAATAAAGTCACGCATTTGCTTCCTGAGCTTTTCATCTGCTTTTCAAGCAAGATACACACCAAAAATTAGCACCAGTCCCTCAGCATTAACTGAGTTCTGGGCTCCCCTTTTCCTAAAACATTTCCCATGGCAGAGGAATAACCCTGACAAATGCACACAAACACCACAGATCAACAGCCACACTCCCTGGCTCCCATTTCTGTGTTTTATTTCTGGTTCTGTTCCTAAGCAAAGGGGCAGACTCGTGGCCCTGGCTGCACACTGGGATAGAGGGTGCCTGGATCTGTCCCAGCACAGCCCAGGAAGGTTTTCAGCTGCTCCAGGAGAGGAAAAGCAGCACAAGAGCCACCAACCCATCCATGCCACGTGGATTAATCCTGACCTGAGGGGCTGAGCTGGAGCTCCTCACCCCTCATTATTCCCACCCTGGAGATCCAGGTTGGGGATCAGAGTTACAGCAGCAACTGGCCTTGAGGAAATAAATTAAAAGTTGAGGGAAGCAATAAAGGCCTGGGAACAACCAGGCTGTGCTGACACATCCCATCCCACCCTCTGGAAGTGAGGGGAAAGTTGTTTTGTTGCCTTCTTCTCCTCCTCCCTCTTCTTTTTGTCTCCCAACAGAGGCACCCCAGCTGCTCCCACTGGGCTTCCACCAGCAAAGGATGGAGCCAGAGAGGATCTGAGCATCTCTCAGCCTTTTGGATGGTGCAAAACTAGTCTGGATATCAATGTTTTGGTCTGAAATGCTTGTACTTTGTTCCAGAGAGAGAGGGAGGGGGGAGAGGAGGGGACACTGTGGAACAAAACCAAGGCAAGAACAGGTGGGAAAGGATGTCAGTGCTGGGTGACATTGCTGAAGGGGTTTAAATCACTGTCATTAACAGATGGGCAGCCAGGGACAGTGCAAGGAGCTTTTTAGCACCCAAAAAAAAGCTGCCCTGGAGCCACAGTGTTCTGGGATTGTCCTGTGAAGGCCAAGCTGCTCTGAGGTCTGAAGCTCCCTGTACTCCCAGGAGGGAGGAAAGCACTGCTCCCCTTTCACAGCTGCTGGGGCAGAGTTTTGGGGTACTGAGAGGACACAGGGAGTGTGATGGGGCCCAGGGGAGCCCCCAGGGGCAGGGCAGTCCCCTCCTTGCCCCGGGGCAGGGCGAGGGGAGCTGAAGGAGCTGCCCTCTCTGTCAGGGGACGGATGAAATGCTTGCTTTGGCAGCTGGAGGCAGCTCTCCCAAGCCAAGCCACGAGGAGAGATGATAGATTCAAGCCCTTGGCAACGTTTTCATGCTCTTATCATTAAGGAGTTTGTTGATCCATTTGGCTGCGTGGCCATTTCTGTAGCATGAGTGTCTTTAGCATAACGGAGTGGAAGTTGTGGGTAAATCCAGCCAGAGGGAGCATCTGCTCAGGGCTTTGCATCTCCTCGAGCTCAGCATCTTGTCCCATGTTTTACAGGTCCAGGAGGAGGCTGGCAGGAGGCTGGGGATGCCCAGTGGGACCCAAATCCACAGCCTGGCTCTGGGACCTGGGTACTCCCAAGGCCCCAGTTTCAGCTCAGGCTGCCCAGGGAGTGCTCTCATGTGTGGCTGACCATGAAGGAGGGTTAATTGGAGGGCTAATTGCTGCTGTGAGCACTGGCCCCATCTCAGTGCATACACTGGGAATGAGTTCTGGGCTGGGAATCAAGGCTACTCCCCAGAGAGCCCTGGGACATCTCAAAAGCTGATAGATGCAGGCTTGGGCATCAGCACCTACCCCAGGACTTCCTTCCACCCTTCCCCAGAGTAAAATCTGCTGCTAAATCTACATAAAACCTTTCTTTACCTCCCCACTTCCACTCAAACCAACCATCCTAAAGGAGTCCTGAAGTGATGGTCCCAGTACCAATCCATGAGCTGCTCCTGCAGAGCTTTGGGTGTTCCTGTCCAAGCTGTGGCTCCCTGAGCTGCTTCTGCAGCTGCTGAGGCAACAAATGCAGGCTGTTCCTGCAGGAGCTGCAGTGGAGCCCCAGGTGGCAGGGCCACGCCTGGGGGCTGCTGGAAGCATATTCCTGCCATCCCAAGTGAGGAGGATCGTGGGTGGGTGAAAAGGGGCCAGGACCAACTTCTGCTGCATCAGAACTCGGAGGAAGGGGCTGGGGAATGGGAGCAGGACGTCAAGAGAAGGCAGAAGGAAGAGGCTTCTTGGTGGCCACGGCTCTGACAAGAAGCTGTGACAGCAGAGAGCTGACAAACATGGACTTCCCAATGAGGGGGACATTGAGTTTTCCTCTTGCTTTCAGCACTCTCCTGACTTCCTGCTCCCAAACCTCTGGCCCTTCCTTCCAAATTAACTCCCAACAGAACGTTTTCACAATTCAGAGTTTAACAAAGACGTCTTCACCATCCCACCCCCCACTTACCTCCTGCTTCCAAAGGGATGGAAACATTGAGCACAGAGCTATAATGAGAACAGCAATAAATTGGATTTAGTGTAATGAAAGGCACGTCTCCTACCTTGCCTTGTGCGTTCTGTTCCCTGGGGGGCTGCTCATGCTGACGGTGGCGTTGGAGAAGGGAGTCTCCGCAGAGCTGTTGGTGGCTTTGCCATTGCTCAGCTCCATGAAGGTGCTGTTGGCAGAGAAGGTCCCCAGGCCATCACCATCCTCGTAGTCCACGTAGAGGCTGTCAACGGGCGACCCCACCGCGTTGGTGGGGTCCCCCTGGGCGAAGATGCTGTTCACGGTCACGTTGAGCAGCAGCTCCTTGGAGTCCGAGGCCTTGTCCAGCAGCTTGTCGGTGATGGCGTTCTCCAGGAGGAACTCCCTGGAGCTGAGCCCGGCCTCGGCCTCTCTGTCGCCATGGTCTGTCTGGTAAGTAGACCTGGTTACGTTTGAATCTAGATTGGAGCCAACAGGGGGGAAACCACAGTGACAACCACAAAGTGCACGGGAGGCTGGGAGGGACAAGCAGCCCGGAGCAGCGGGGACGCGCCGGAGCCTGAGCAGCCACAAGGGGGTTCTGGGGAATCTCGTGGGGTTCTCAAGGGTGTGCACATTAAGGAGGGGGGTTTATCCCGCTATGGTGTGGCCAGAGGGGAGCTCAGCACCCGCCAGCACTGCCCAAAGCAATAGCAGAGGTGAAAGGAAGGTGCCCTCCTGGCCCCACAGCCCATGCAGCCATGCTGGGAAGGCACTCCAGGCACTTTGGGAGAGGGATGACCAAGGGATTCAAATGGGAAGGGGGCTTTTGGAGGGGTGGGAGGGGATGGGAAGTGTTGTGATGGGGAGTTTTGTGCACCCAGGGCTCCCTCCTGTCCTTGGCATGAGGCAAAGCACAGCAGGGCACCAGCGGGGAGGTCTCACCCGGTGTCCACCCACCACAAACCCCCACCAGAAACCAGAATCTGAAGGGCAAAGAGGATTTGTGAGCAGAGATGTTTTAAAGAACTTTCCGAGGTTTCCAAAACACAAACCAGCAGAACCACCAGAGGTAGAAACAGAGCATTTCTCAACAAAGAGCTCTGGGAAGCAGAACACTGAGGCCCAAGTCTCCTCCTTACCTTGGGGTTGTTTGCCCTTCAGTTTTGGCTCACAGTCAATTGTTTCTGCTCTTTCATAGACCTCATTGGTTTCCTGACCTTTGCTCAAGTTTAAATCTTCCTCCGTGTCCTGCCTTCCAAACACCTGGTTCTCCAAGTCCATCCTTTCCCTGGAGATTTTCCCAAAGTAGGTTGCATTGTGCTGGATGAAGCCCAATGGCGCGTCTCCATCCAGCTCGCGGCTCTCCTCGCTCTCCGACTCGGAGAAGGTGTAGTAGATGGGCTGCAGATTTTTCGAGTGTGGCTTCCTCAGGAGGGTGTACTCAAACGTGATGGATGGGTTCTTGCCATTCTGATTCCAGACCTGGCAAAGGAATCAAGTTATTAGCAGGGTGCAGGGCGCTTGTGGCGTGCAAAGCACCGGATTCATCTTGGATCTGACAGTTGGGGAGCACCTTTTTTTTGCTCTTTTCTGTCTGTTTTCCTTCACAGTGCCAACTTCTTCCTGCTGGAGCCCAGCACCATTTTTCAAGGGTTATTTGGCAGTGCTGCCGTGGGGATTAACCCCAGCTCAGGAGCCACAGGTCACATTTCCTCCTCGGCCACTGAGTGACCAGAGGCTTGGGGCAGACACTTCACAAGACCTTGCAAAGCCACTTTTTGTGGCTTTCTGAGGAGCACACCCTCCCCTGCAGCTACTGCACCCCACTGGGGCTGGGGACTCCCAGCTGAGACAACCTCACAGTGGTCTAAAGCTTTTTAAGCACCCAAGGAACCGTCCCTTCCCCTTCCAGGGGAGCCTGGGGCTATGTGGAAGATGTCAGGAGTTGGGCTCTGGCTGGCTGCCCAGAAGAAAATTAAGGGACTTTTCTCCAAATACCTGGTTTTACATGGTTTGCTTTTGGGAAAGAATCGGGGTTTAAGGTTTATGCACTTGTCTAAGCTCTCTGGCCCAGTTTCTTATTTTTGCTTTTCCTGCCAGGTAACTTGGCTAGAAATGCCAAGGAGCAGAAGAGAAATCCCCTCGCAGTGCCTGAGGCATCTTCTCCCTGCAAAGAGGAGTTCCCAAGCCCACATTCCCCACTCACAGCCCTGCCTGAATCCAAGAGCACTGACACAAATTAAACAGGGCTGGGTAAGGAGCTGGGGCAGGGTCACTGCTCCCACTCCCCTCCTCATGTGAGAAACCATGGCAGGACTCTGCTCCCAAGCTCCCTCCTTCCCCAATCCAAGGTGGATTTTCTCTTCCCCATCATGAGAACATGAGGCAAAGCTCACCATTATGTTCAGCCCTTGATTTGTGGGTCCCTGGGCAACAATGTACTCAATCCCAGTCTCGTACACATCCATGGGCCGGCGGTACTTGAACACCGTGCCTGCAATGTTGAAGTTCTTGGGACTGTCCACTTTATAGTTCCCGTTGAAGAAATAGTACCCAGCTTCATCAGCCACAGCTTCAAAGGAGAGAGAACAGGAGAACAGTCTGTGCTGTCACATGCAAAGCTCTGGAAGCTGCCCCTGCTTTGTTCAGGGGGTAAAATCAGAGTGTCACAGCAATAAAACAAGAGATTCTCCTACATGGCAATGCATTGGTCACCTGTTTGCAACACACACCAGGCTATGCCTGCCTCCACATTGCAAACCCCGGGGTGTGAGGCTCACACTCACCCCAGGCTGCTGTCACACCCTTGGCACCAGCCCAGCAGGAGCACTGAACAGTCCCAGCTCTACAGAGAGCACTGGCCAAGGGCAGGAGCTGCCTCCCTGGGAGCTGATGCCACCTGGGGCAGCAGTGGCTGAAGACAGGTCACCCCAAGCTAACCCACATCAAACCTTTTTCATTCATAGAAACATCCTAGAATGGTTCATATTGGAAAGGACCTTGGAGCTCATCTCACTCCTGCCACGGGCAGGGACACCTTCCACTGGACCAAGCTGCTCAAAATCCCATCCAGCCTGGCCTTGAACACTCCCACGGAGGGGACAGACACCTTCCAGAGGCCACGAGCCTCTGGGGCAGCACATGTGCTTCTCTTTGGCAAGTCTGGATGTTTCCACGCTGCTCCTGAGCAGCTCTGTCACCTCCCCTGTGGGATGGGTGTGTGGTCACCAACACTTCAGCAAGGCCACATGTAGGTCACATCCCCTTGGTGCTGTTGTCATTGCACATTCCCCAAGCAGGGGAATGTTGAAGGGATCACAAGAGAGGTGAAGTCACTGGATCTGTGATCCAGCACCAGGGTGTCTGTCACACCCCGCTGAAATCCCAATCACATTCACCAAAATCTCCTGCTTTACAGCAATCAAAATGTTGACAAGCACAGCCCAGGTGCTCAGACTGCCCAGAGGAGCAACACCCTGGCTTGGACAGCACACTTGGATTTCCTTTGCCTATGGATTTAACTCATGTCTGCAACAAATGGACTCGCTGATCCTTGTGGGTCCCCTTCCAACTCAGGATATTCTGTGATTCTATGACAAAACCACATCCAGCTCCACGTTGGAAAAAAAGCATCAGGCAGCATAGGCATGCATCCTAGGGAAGCACCAAGAGGTCATACACACCCAGAACATCTGCAGACTTTTTCCTCTCCACGATCTGGATATCCCTGGCTCCGGCGGGAATGTGCGTGACCAGGGAATAGCCTACGGGAAACTGAGGATTAATGAAAGGACCTTTGTAACCAGGGATCTGAACAAAGCCTTCCTCAGGGCAGAGCTGCAGCCTATCAAACACACCGGCCTGCACCCACGTTTTTAATGAGCTGTGGGTTAAAAAGTCCCAACATTTTGTGTTTGAGGCTGCAAACAGGAGCTTGTTGGTAAGAGAAAAGAAAAATGTGTGAATCTCGGTTTATGGAGGAAAAACACATCCAAGGGGGGAAAGGATTGAATTCTTACATGTACAATTATCATGTTTGAATTGGTGTAAGAAAATACATCTCCAGATGGTTTTATTAGCTAAAGAGGCTGTTGTGTGCACTATTGATCCCTGAGTTAGCCAGCGTTCCCAAAACCCCAGCAGGAGCTGGGAGCTGGTTTCTCCTCTGACTCCCCTTTGCTGAGCACCAGACAAGAGATGGGACAGGACAAGTCCTCCCACTGAAGTTCCTGCGGTTTGCTCCGTCTCAGGGAACATTAATCATAATTCCTGAATTAGATTGTTATATTTAGGACATGGAGGTTCGGCTGCTTTACATCACTCTGATTTTTGAAATCCTGGCCTTTCAAGATCCTGTTGCTTCCTGTTATTACAGATCGTTTATTTCTAGTCTCACTGGGTCATGAGTGTCCTGTTTTTGGCTTAATGACTAAAAAAGACTAAAATAGATACCAGCCTCTTGCATAACCCTTCTGCACCACTCATCATAAGAGACCTCTGCTTTCTGACAAAACACCACCCGAATTTCCTGGTTTGTTTTTTTTATTATTTTTTAAAGAACCTTTTTCACTGCCCAAATTCACAAGCACTGAACACATGGGAAAAACTGAAGCTGGGAAGTTGGTAAGACCTTAAAACAATTCACCAAAAAAGATGAGTCCATTTTAAACCCAGCCCTCGGTCCCCAAAGCCTTACCAAGATGAGAATTCCCTTTCCGGTAGCTGCCGGTGACGTGGGTGCAGCTGCTCCCATCTCCTTGGCAAACTCCACATTTATCCAAGGTGTGGGTGGAGAAGAGAATGCCATCGCAGCCAATGGGCTGAAAAATGCACAGACAGAGCACTGAGGGTCAGGCCAACGTCTCACCCACTGCAACTCTCTGAATGCTGCTAACAATATTTTTGCTATAATGTTTAACAACCTCACATTTTCCAGACACGCAAACCCCTCGGAAATCCGTGTATTTGCA
The DNA here is from genome assembly GCA_013398995.1 of Alaudala cheleensis. Classification (NCBI taxonomy): domain Eukaryota; kingdom Metazoa; phylum Chordata; class Aves; order Passeriformes; family Alaudidae; genus Alaudala; species Alaudala cheleensis. Next base: position 79,907 of record VWYE01017501.1, on the reverse strand, counting down.
GGAGGTTCCATCCCTGGCCTGAACCATTAACTGTCTCTGGCCATCCACGGTGGTGCAGTGAAGGTCACAGGGCTTGCTAGAAATGTGAACATAGTCATCTAAGGGGAAAGGATATAAAGAGAGATTCAAAAACAGCAGAAACGCCACAGCTCTCATCCTACCCGAGCCAGTGAATCTCTGCCCAGCTAAAACAACGGCAGCACAACTGCAGAGCAGTGAGAGCTCAGAAGCTGCCACCTCTTGTGTTTCAGGATAGACAGGAGGTGGCACTTTGGGCAGTGTGACAGCCTTTGCACAGCCTGGCAGGGAGAGATGCCCCAGGGGCATCACCAGCACCAGCCCAGGGCAGTGAGGCAGCAGCACTGCACAAAAACGTGCATGTTCACACAGCAGCACATCATACATGAGCTAAAGTCACAGATACATTGCTGGAAATACACATGTAAGGCTCTATTCAAAACCACAGCAACCCAGAGCATTTTATCATCTGTAACTTTCCCATAAACATTCACCCCAGATGGACTGAATTCACCCTTTGCTTTCTGCAGACAACAACTGGCTGGCAGCACCCACCAGCACAGCAATCCCACATTTTATAATATCCACAGGAAGCAGCTGACAAACTCATATTTGCATCAGAACCCCCATGCCAAGTGTTTGTCACCACCAGCTCCTGAGCAGTCAGAGACCCGCTGGCCTGCACACCCCAGCAAGGCAACATCAGGGTCAAAACATTCTGCTACAAATCCCCCAGGAGCCACAGGAACTCCTGCTTAAACACAGAACAATTCCTGCAAGGTCTCTCTGGTGGACAGCACATGTGCTTAAGGAAATTGTCACCTCCAAGGGACAAAAGCCACCAAGGAGAAAGAGCTCATGGACTAAGTTCTACCTCGCTGACCCTGCCATGGCTCGAGAGCCAGGGGCTTGGTACACAGGGGAATTGATTTGATGGAGATAATTGTTCTTGGGTATGGACAGAGATCCCTAAAACAAAGTTGCAGTAGATCCCATCTGTGTTTTTGGGCACCCAAATGTGAATTTGAAGAGCCTGAGCTCAGGATTCTCCTCAGGAGAAGGGTCCTGGCTTCCCAGTAGCTCTAAAGCTCATCCACAGCTTGTGTTTAATGCTTGATTCAGATGGGAGTTCAGGGCTTAAAAGCTCAATCAAATCTCAGTTTCTGAGTCCCAAGTTGTTGCTGCAGTTCCTGCTCACCCCAGATGACCAAAGTGGCCGGCTGCACCTCGGTGACATTTGACAGAGCACACAGAGGCCGTGGGAGAGACCAAATATCCCTGCAAACAGCACAGCCAGCAATGGCCCTGGCTCAAAGGACACTTGTCCCTGCTCTCACATCCTCCTGCAGCCTCTGATCCCCGGGAGCTGTGACCAACACAGGCCACAGACATGGATTCATGTTGATATTTAATTTTCAAGCTACCCTGCAGCTGCCAAACAAGCCTTTGAACTCGGGAGACAGCTGATTGTGCCTCCCGAAAAACCACTTTAAAACAGCAGAGGAGGAGCCTTCCTGCAGGCTGGAGCATCATAACTATCAAAATATTTGGCTGAGCATTATGAAACACACAAAGAGAGTCTTGTTACCAGGATATAAAGGTTTCCATTGATACGTTCTGCCATTGTACACATGGGAGTTAAAGGATGAACACTGCTCCTCTCGAAAGCTCCTTCCGTTCACAGGGCACTCCTAGAAGGGGATACATTAACATCCTGACGGAAACAAAGTGCAGGAAAGGTTTCTGGCACATCACCACCAGCTGCAAGGAGTGTTTCCATCACCTTCCCCAGCCAGGACCACATCCTCCTCCTCCTCCTCCTCCTCTTCCTCCCCCCACTGCAGGAACCCCCTGGGAATTGTTGCCAGAGCCACTCTCTGGTTTTTATGGCAAAATGCCCAAAGCCCAGACACTGGTGGTGGGAATCAAAGAAGGGAACCCCACAGATGCTTGGAGGGGCAGCAGGGTGACAGCTACAGGACAAGTGGTGTCCCCTCTCCAAGGGACCCAGACAAAGGATATCCTTACCTGGACTTTGCAGAGCTGGTATCTCTTGGATGTTCCAGTGCAAGTTTTATTGGCCAGCCCGCTCACTGACTTCCTTCTGAATAAAGAAATGGGGGTTACACAAGGGGCAGAAATCACCTTCCCTTGTTTGAGGGTATTTGCTCTCTGCCTCTGTAAGGTCAGTGTGCACACAGCAGAGTCATGCAGGGATCTGTCAGTCTCCCTGGAGCTGATAGCAAAGGTCTCTGTGGCTTTGTCACCTATCATCAACTATTCCAGGAGGTATCATGGGATGAGGGCCTGGGGACAAGGTTTACAAGGTGGCTTTTGGCACTCAGGGAGGGCAGAGCCAGGCACAAAGATGGAATCAGTGAGTCCCCAACCAGCCCTGCATTAGGGGGTCCTCACTACTGTGCCTCAAAGCCTCCAGAGCAGGTTCACTCTATGTCTGCTGCCCCCTGCACCAACCCCTGCTGGAGAAACCACAGGGCCAGCACAGGAATCACTCAGCTGGTGCTCCTGCTTCCCAAAGCTCAGGAAATCACCTCCTGCTCAAGCAGCTTTTGCCAGACACGTTTCCATCCGTGCCAGACACATTTCCCTGTGACCTTTTGGGTCAGCCAGCTGCAGACCCCCCTCCCTGCCCAGCCCCGGGGTGCTGTACCTCTGCCTCAGGCAGTGCCTCTCCTGGGATTTGACGCCTCCCCCGCAGGTCCTGGTGCACGCTGTCCACTTGGTCCACTCTCCCCACCAGTAAGCAGTGACATCTGAGCCCTCCTCCAGGCTGTTGGATGTCTGTGTCAGGTCCTGCTCGGGGCACAGGGGAGGGGAGAGAAGCAGGAGTTCACATCCAAACCTCAGGGCCAGGACACCGAGGGCACCTCTCCTCTCCCAGGCATTGCCTTCTCCAGCTGAGGTCAAGCCTCGAGGTTTCCATCCCTGCATTCTTGCAATTGTGTTTTCATTACAGAATTGGAATGAAGTGGCAATATTTGGGATTCCTCAGGAAAGGAAACTCTCATTGTTTCGCTCAGTTGGCAAAACCGAGCTCCCAAACAACCCCAAACTCACCGAGACTTTTGGTGCTCTCTGACTTTTGCTCCACAGAGAATTCAGGGAGCTGCAGAGCCAGCTGCAGCTGAAAGCTTAAAGAAACCCTTGCAAAACCCCTCTGCAGCAGGAGAGCAGGCCAGGGGGTGCCAGCAGGATGAAGGAGCCTGTGTGCCCTCTTTGCCAGCCACTTTTTTGTGGTTTGTCACTTTAGGAGGGTCCCTGACACCCCCTCCTCCCACCCCACACAGCAGAGGTCAAAGGAAGTGCAAATATTGCATGCAAAGGGAATGAAAGCTGCAGCCACTGCAGGGAGTGATGCTCACCCAAGAGCAGGGCACGGCCCTTCAGAGTCCTTGAAATGCTCTGTGAATGCTCTTTAAACAACTTAGGTTGAGCCCAGACCAACGAGTGAAGGCAAGTCAAAAGTCCTCACAATTTTTGGAGACCTAATTCATGCACAAAGCAGCTCTGCAAGCCCAGGGGGTTCCCATCCCAGACACCAGAGCACTTTACAGCCCAGAGACCCCCCAAAAACGTGATACCCTCACCTGAGCTATGACAAAGACAACGTTGCCCACAAGAAGAAGGGCCAGGGTGCCTTTCAGCTGCAGCTGAGCACTGACAGAGATGCTGCTCCACCTCCACTTGGGTATCTTCATCCTAGAAAGCGACCAAACACTGCACTGAGCACAGCTCCCACCCAGCCCCATGAGCAGCAGCAGCTCTGCCTGGGCTCCACAGCTCTGCCCCAGCATTCCCACTCAGCTGGGACTGACACTGGTGACACCAGTGACTGCAGGGACTGGAGCCCGAAGCTTTGTTTCATTAACAAAAGCATTAACATGCTGCAGGTTCACTTCCCAGCTCGGTTTTTATCTGTCAAACCACAACTTTGCACTGGTTTCCAGTGGCTGCACCTGACACTGCTCCAAGCCTGCCTTGGAACAGAGCCTGGCTCTGCACAGCCAGCAGCCAGAAGTGTTCCTGGGTCTGTAAAAGCAGTGCATTTAAACATCCCCATTTGCAGGACTGCCCGTGGAAGAATGAGATGAAAGGCTTCAAAAACAAAAAAATGCAATTAACAGCCCTTATTCCTCCTTTTTCCATTTATTCCACTCCAATTCCCCTCAGTTCCCAGGGAAGACTCCCGTTCTTACAGAAAAGGCACGACCCACAATTAAAGAGCAGAAATGAAGTATCCCAAGTGTCAGCCTTTCATCTCTTCCTCCATCTGCCTCATGAAAGAGAAAAACCCAGAGCGGCGTTTTCTTAAATAAAACCCAGCTCAAAACCACAATGCGTTTTATTGTGAACCTCCCTGCAAGAGCCAGAAAGGAGCAGGTTTCAGGAAATCGTGCTTCCAGGCAATCAAAGCAGCTCATGTCTGTGAGGGAAAAGAAAGAAAAAATATCCTCCCCGAAGCTAATTTCCCTTGAAAAGCAGCTAGGCAGTGTCTTTGGGAAGCAGGGGGGTGGGAGAGGTGCTGCTCCTGGGGAGAGAGGGCAGGACTGCAGACCTGCAGTATAAAGAGCTTCTTTCCTACTCATTTTTGTACGCTTTTTGTTGGTTTTTTTTTTTTTTTCTCTCTCTCTCTCCTTGCAAAGGTTTTTGTAGTCGTTTTGAAATCGCAGAATTGCCGGCAGTACCAGCCCTGCTTTGCTGCCTGGCTTAGAAAAAAAATTACCAGAGGGCTTCCAGGTCCCTCAAATCAACTCTGCAACCGCCCTGGGGGAGAGGTGCAGCACGCTAAAAGAGACTTTCCAAGAGGCAGATCCATTGATTAATGGGAGCCCGGAGCGCTTGGCCGGGGATCCCGTGGACAGGTGGCTGAGCCTTGCCTTACACTTGGTTCTCATTAAGGCTCCCAGACACTCCTGACTCCAAGCCAATACCAGAGCGCGCTCCGAGTTTATCCTACAGGCGCTCGGGGCTGCCTGCTCAAATGAAGGGAAAATTAAGAAAAAAAGGAGGGGGAGGGATGTGGCCGAGCAGCATCGCGGAGCCGCTACCGGGGCAGCCCCGCACGGGAGGGCGATGCGGGGAGAGGATGCGGGAAAGGGATGCCGGGAGGGGATGCGGGGCCGGGATGAGGAGAGGGGATGCGGGGAGAGGATGCGGAGAGGGGATGCGGGGCTCCATCTCCACCGAACGGGCAGCAGGGAAGAGTCCGGCCGGGCGCGACCCCTGCGGGGCCGGGATGGGACGGACGGGAGAGGATGGGACAGGACGGGACAGGCCGTACCTGGCGGCGGCGGCGGGGCCGGGCAGGACGATGCTCCGGGGCCGGGCGGCAGAGGCGGCGGCGCGGAGCGGAGCGGAGCAGCGGCGGCCCCAGACGCTCCCTCCCTCCTTCTCCCTCTCCGACTTCAAAGGGCAGCCAAAAGCGCCGGGGCTTCCAGCGAGGAGGAGCCGCCGCAGTGGCTCCCCCCAGCCCGCGCCGGCCGCTCTTATAGCGGCGACGGGGGGGGAGGCAGGGGGGGAGAGCGGGCGGAATTCACACCTCTCGGCCCGGGATGCCCCCACCCCGGTTAACCCCTCGCCTCCCCCGGCGCCGGCCCGCGGCCGCCAGCCGGTTTCCTGAGGCGAGACCGGGGGGGCACAGGCGGGGGGAGCCCGCACCGCACGCATGCGTTCCCGCTGCTCCTCGCAGCGCCGGGAACCCCCGGGAGGATGCTGTGCTTCCCCCCGCCTCCCCGGGGACCCTCCGGAGGATGCTCCGCTTTCTCCCCCTCCTCGGGACCCTCCGGAGGATGCTGAGCTTCCCCCCCTCGCCGGGCATTCCCTGGGAGGATGCTGCTCTTTCTCCCTTCCTCAGGAGCTCCCTCGAACGATGCTCTGCTTTTCCCCTCCCCGGGGACTCTCTGGAGGATGCTCCACTCTCCCCCTCTCCCCGGGAACCGCGGGAGGACTCTCTGCTTTCCCCCTCCCCTGGGACCCTCCGGGGGATGCTCCGCGTTCCCCCTCCAAGGGGACTCTCCGGAGAATGCTCCGCTTTCCCCGCTCCCCGGGAACTCCCTGGGAGGAGGATGCCACGCTCCTGTCCCTGGGACCCGCGGGAGGATGCTGCACTTCCTACCCCCAGCACCCCCCGGAGGATGCTGCGCTCCCCTCCTCGGGAGGCAGAACCTCTGCCCTTACCCCTCCACTCCACCCCATCATCGCGGGTCACCAAAAAACTGCCGGCGCCTCCACGGGCATTGTGCAGCCACATCCTGGCTCTGCCATGGCCGGGGGAATGGCTGGAGACGGACTGCCAGGGTTTTAGTTTCACTTGCTGCTGAGAAATGAACCAAACCCTCAAGGTCCTGTGCCTTTGGTGCCGTTTGGTAAAGCTCAGTGCCAGCCTCGCTGCTTGAAACAGTTTTTTCTGCCACGCAGAAAATGGGGTCAGAAAATTGGTTTGGGGCATGTCAAGAGTAATTTTGGATGGGGACAAAGCCCCTGGCTCAGTGACAGCCACGCTCAGGTTGTGTCTGATCTGTGCTTGTGTGTCTGGGAGAAAAGCCTGTGGGGGAAGAAGGCCACAGCCACACCAAATGTAGGTGTGTGCAATCTGTATTCCATATAGGATACAGATCTCTGTGTTCTGTACGTGTCAAAAGCAGTGACACTCATTCCTGGGATGCACAACCCAGCAGCTCTGAGCAGCCCACCTGAGCAATTCCTCCATCCCACCAGCTCTGCTTCAGCTCCAGCCTTTCCTCCTTCCCTCCCTGCCCAGGGCAGAGCTCCCAGCAGGGCCCTGCACTCAAGGCCACCACTGCAGGTTGTCCCACTGGCCTGTGGCAAAGGGTGACAGGGCTGAATGCTGCCACCAGAGCCCAGGAGCACCCATCTGCAGGGCCCTGAGGTGATTGTCCCCCCAGCACGGGGCACAGTTCCCCCACAGCTCCCAGTACCCTGCAGAAATCACGTTGTTAATTTGGACCCAGTCCTCCCTGGGATGTCTGTGTGACAGAGAATCCGTCCCAAAAAATTTACATGGGAAATGAAGTCTCCTTTTCTGTTTGGCTAAATGTCTGCCAGCCTGTTCTAATTTACCCAGCCAGGTTGATTTGCAACTTTCAATTTTCCATCGGTTGGCTGTGACCAGGACACTGGGAAAATTTAGCACTTGAGTTCACCCAACTCCTGCATTTCAAAATATCCCAGCCCGAGACATGCAGGAGAAAACCCTTTCCGTTTTGGAACAACCAGGAGGGAAAAGTCTGAACACGAGAGGTTTTAAAAGCATCGAATTATTTCACACTGAAAACTCCAGAGCAGCCTGGATCCCTGGGAGCCCCAGCATCCCTCAGCCCTGGGGCTGTGGCACCTCGGGAGATCCCATCCCCGGGTGACCTCGCACCCCAATCCTGCAGCAGGGATGCCCCAGGCTGGAGGAGGAGGAACGCCAGAGGGTGGGAATGCTGCTCCCGAGGCAAGGGCTGGGGGAGGCGAGACACATTCAGTCTGTGCTTCACCAAAAGTTCATCAAAGCCAAAGGACTTCTTTTTTTTTTTTTTTTTTTTTTTTTTTTTTTTGTGAAACAGTTGAGATGACTCAGCGGTTTCTGACGCAATCCCCGTTTCATCGGAAAATTCCTAACCAGCTCCTAGTGGCAACTGATTGCTCCCATAAATCACCGTGTTATCCCTGGCTCACGCAGCCCCGGCCCGGCCCCGTGAAATCAGCAGGAGCGATGCCATCGCCTCGGTGCGAGCAGAACCGGCCCCGCAGAGCAAACGGCGGCGGGGAGCAGATCCAAAACAAGGGTTTCACACCGGCCAAACCCCGCAGCTGCAAGTGCTGCCACCCCAAAATCCCCGGGGACAGCGCTGTCCCCTGAGCCGCGGGGCCGTGGGTGCCGCAGGTACAGCATCAATCACGGCTGGCCAGGCTCAGGCAACAGCGGGTTTTATCTGCCGGGGTTTTTTTTTTTTTTGGCAGGAGGGTTAGAAATGATTTGCAGATGTTATTTACTGCTCTTGGGCTCGCAGTAAATCGAGACAAGATGCACCTGCATGGACAGCGAGAGGCTTTCCCACCCGGGACGGTCGCTGAGGGCTCGCGTTGGACTTTCCCAGGGAAATTTAGGATTTGGATGAGAGTTCTTTATCCAGCTCTGCTGCCTGCATCCCGCGCTTGGGCGAGCCCAGCCCAGCAATCCGTGCGCGGGACATTCACCTCCCGACACTGCCCCGGGACACGGCGGGTGCTTGCCCCGACAGCCACCCCGAGGGACACACAGCAGCCCTGCCCCAGGCAGCTGCTGCCAGGCTTTTCCATCCCAAACCGGTGCCGTGCAGAATTCAGAGTGCAAAAAAAAAAAAAAGCAAAAAAAAAAAAAAAAAACCAGCGACAGACACTCCAAAATAACCTTCTGCAGTCGGGGGAGCGTTGCCGGCGACTGGCTGCTGGTTTGGCCAGAGAAGTGCCTGTGGAGGAAAGGAGTTTCCTTGGCTGAAAGGAGTTCAACAAAGCTCTGGGCTGGGCACTGGAGCTGCTGGCAGGAGCCAGGGATGCTCAGCTGAGCGGAGGAACTCGGGGTTCTGCAGGATCAGGGCCGAGGGAGGGCTGGGGGATCCCTTTGCTGGGGCAGTTTGTCTGTGGCAGAGGGTGGCAGCCAGCTCTGATCCAGGCAGGACACACTGACCATCCTCCCTGTGCTTCCCATTTTTCCATCCTGAGCCAAGCACCAGCTCTTGGACCTGCTGGAGCTGACAGGCAGCACCCCTGAGCCCCAGGCACAGCCCTGGAACAAGCCCTCCATGAGCTCTGTAGCACAGGACCTGCTCCTGGTGAACCAGAGCCACGGACATGGAGTTCCAGCAGCACTTTCCCAGCCAAATCAGCCCTTTCCTGGCTCAGCCCTTGCACTGGCACAGCAGATGGGATGGCTCTGCTGTAGCCAGGCCCCCCAAAACATTTGCCCAGGTGAGAATGGTCAGGAGTCTGTTGGCCCAGGACCCCACAGCAGCTCCATTTTCCCTCAGGGATGTGACAACTGATTGGTTTTCTTCCTTTTTAATGCTGACTGCAGAAGTGATGCATTAGTTTGACACTTCTGCAGTTATTTCCAGGCCAGACTGGCGTGGCATGGGCAGATTAAAGCTGTCCACGGAGCCTGTGAGGTCCCTGCATGAGCAGAACTTTGCCAAAGGGATCAAAGCCCCCCAAAAAGCCCCTGGCATCCAAGAGCTGCAGCTGTGGCCCACCACTGGGTAGCTAAAACTTCTTTTGGAGACCAAAAGAAGTGTTCTTTGAGGGCAGAAGTGTTGTGTGTTTCTGGTCCCTTGCAGAGTGACTGACCTGCGGCGCAGTGTTGGGCAAGGCAGCTCATCCCTGCCATGTCTGAAATCCCATGATTTATGTCATGTTGGCGTGAGGGTTTCATCTGAGGAGGTTTGCAAAACGTTGAGTCAAACTGAGCCGGCCCAAAGCTGCTCTCACCATCAGATTCCTGTGAAAAACATCTCAGGGCAGTTTGAAAGCCACGAGCGACCGCAGTGGCCCCAGGTGTGGTCGTGGCTGCAGAGTTTCAATGGTTTCAGGAGCCTCTTTTGTCTGTGAAGGCTTCAATTTTACCTGTCCCCAAAGGTCCCACATTCCTGCAGGAACCTGGAGGAGCTTCCAGGCAAGTCAGGCTCGATTTGAAATTTTAGCTATTCAAAGATTGAAGGGAAATAAAAAGTACAAAGGGTTTTCTTTGAGTGGAATGAGTCTGACATGGAAGTTGAGCAGTATTGTGCTGAGGGCCATCAGCTATGCAGCCCTGCCAACCACAGGCATTCAAAATCCGTGAGTCAGACTCCCCCAAAAACCCTAAGACTGGTTTCATTCCCTTTTTGGATTTTGAGCCTTGAAGCATCACAGCTTCAAGCGTTTCTCTGCAGAAAATGGCTTTTTTTTTTTTTTTTTTTGAGAGCTGAGACCCTCAACGTCGTTACTGGGCTCCAGGAGTTATGACTGTAAAAAAACCCAAACCATTAAACACCATGAAATGAGCAATAAACCCCTGCACTGCCTCCGTGAATTTGGCAGTGGGGGGCCACCCCAGGACACCCCAAAGGCAGGAGAGACAGAAAACTGGAGTGACAAGGAATCAGATGTCCTTGTCATTAATGGGGACATGCTTGTCATGAGCCATGACAAGGCTGAGAGGAAAAGGAAGAGTGAAAAACCCCCAAGGCAAACAGCAGCAGGAATACCTGTGAGCAATATGCATAATAGGTTTATTCAACAGGGAGACAGGAAGGGGGATTTTTTAGTTTTTTTTTAAGGGTAAGTATTCAGCTAAAGCTGCCTCGAATGGGGCCAGGCCTTAGGGAGAATGGATATTTTAAGTGGCAATTTATTCCACTAATAAAATGAGAAGGATGCAGGTGCTTTGGCAGGGCTGGGCCCGGGTGATCAGAGCTGGGGCTGCAGCAGCAGTGAGGGCTCTGGCACAGCTGCTGCCTCTGCCTTTATGGGGCTCCTTTCCCTGGTGTCTGGGTTCCAGCTGGCCAGAAAGTGTCCCCCACATCAGGATGTCACCCCCAGCCCTGAGCAGAGGCAGCAGTGGGTGGGGAGAGGTGTTTTTACCCAGGTGCTGCTGCCATCCCTTCTCCAGCTGGGCAGGAAAAGGCTCGTGCCCATGGGCTGCTCCACTCCTGCACCAGGTGCTTCCACACCACACCAGGAGGAATCTTGATCAAAAAAGGACAGGAAATCTTCCCAAACTGGATGGTGCCATGCTGGTCAGATTGCTCAGGGCTCCTCAGGGCATCAACCTGCTGAGGCCAGGCCACCATCCAGCTTTTCTCATCTAGCTGAAGGGTTATGGGGATGAAAAATTAAACTCTGGAGTAATGGGAGAGGTAAAAAACACTTTGTAGCATCACAGTCCTTCAGACTGCAACCCCAGGTAGAACTGCAGCTTCACTCTCTGTTTTTGGGTCATTATCACCAGTATTTCCAGCCTGGCAGTGACTGGTGACACTCAGCAGAGCAGGTTTCAATTTTGACCCAGTCTACACCACAGACAAATGAAAGATCACCCCATACTTACCCCAAGGAGAAAACACTCCCAATCCTCTCAGCTGGCACAGCCCCCTCATCCCCTGTTCCAACACACACCGCTCTCAAACCATCACCCTCAGATTAAAAATAAAACAAAACTCTCTGTGTCTCTTTCCTCCACTGCAACGTCTGAGTTGAAAGGGTAGAAGTGCTTGCAGAAAGCCATGGTTAATGTTACCCTGGAAGGATCCAGGACAGCATACCAGAACCTGGGTTTGGCATCTGGGAGCCACTTTTCAGCCATATATATCACCGTTCCTGCGTGCACGCCGATCCACACGGAATTAGCCCTGTGGAATGCAGATTGAAAAACTCCCTTTCCAGCAAGCACTTAAACGCAGGAGCTAAATTTTGCTCTTTCTCCATTTCCTACCTGTTTAGGAAAGAGGGAACAAAGTCCTGGCCCTTTTGTTTTTTTGGGTTCCTTCCCGGGGAAGGTTTGCCCAACCCACGTCTGCACCGCGGTCCTCGCAGCCTGAACAAAGGCCTTTTAAGCAGCAGCAGCTCCTGCCAGGAGCTCACCACCTGCCTGCCCTTCTCCTCCCCATTTATTTTGGGGGCTCCTTTTTCAATAATAGCTGAAACACGTGTGCAACACGGTGGGAGATTTTTTTTTTCCACCCCCTCCATGCCTACAGGGCTGGCTGCGACCCAACCGCCAGCCCAGGGTGTGCAGCTGGGAGAGAAAAAAAATCATAATAATAATAAAAAAAATAGAATAAAAACCCCAACAACCTGTGGAATGTTTTCTTGCTCCTGAGAGCTCCAACACTTCTCCCTGCCATGGCTGGCACTTGCTGCATCCAGCAGCCAACGGGGTTTCCTTTCCAGTGTGCGCCAGCTGGATTTTGGGCAGGCAGAGGCTGGGGCTGAGGGGGATGTATTTAACAACTGCCTGATGGGATTTTTCACCTGATGCCGTTTGCAGCCACCAGCCTTGCACTGCCGTGTCCTCACAAGTGGTGAGGGGGCTGCCTTGCACCCAGACGTGGAGGTTTGCCCTCAGCAGCAGGATCTGAGCTGTGCTTTCAGCCCTCTGACATCCATCTCATGGCCACAAAAGCAGGGCAGATGATGTTTGCATAGCCAGGAATCCAGAGTGGTTTGTGCAACCTCTTAACCCCAAATCTGCTCAAAACCCCACTGAGGACGAGCCCTGCTGTGCCCCACGGCACCGTCCTTGGTCCAAGCAGATCATGAACACTGAATAATGGATTCATCCGAGGATATGGCCCAAAAAAGGAGCTGGGTACTTTGGGATGTGCTGGAGCTCTGCTTTCAGCTCAGGGCTGGACACCTGGGGTGCATCGGGGTATTTATGTGCTGGCTTGGAGAGATTCATTTTCACAGCAAAGAGGGACACCAGAATTTTTCAATATTTATTGGTCAAGACTGAGTTTTGCAGAGTTTTGTGGTAAGTTTATAGCCTGCCCAGGCAGGAGGGCGGCTGGAGATGCGGTGTGGGCAGCACCCCGCCGAGGGACGCTGCCTGCAGCCAGCCGGGGAATGTGGATGGTTCCTGCAGCATCAGCTAAAAACGGGAGCCCTACCCAGCTCATCTGAGCCGAGCCCCGGGAAAAGCTCTGGGCACAGAGTCAGGGCGTTAATGCTCTGTGCCATTCCCTGCACACACACACACACTCCCCCTCCAGAGCCCTTTCCAGCCTACTGGAGTGGTTTAAAGAGGGATTTTTTCCCCCTGTCTTTCCTCCAGAGCCGCTCCGGGGGGACAGGCGAGCCCGTGCTATCAGCCCCAGCAATGGTGGCTCCTATCAGAGCTCCCAGCCTCCTCCCCAAAGCCGCAGCCACAAAGGCGCTTGCTCAAGCGCAGCATTCCTGCTCCCCGTGTCCCGGGAGCAGCTGTGCCGAAAGGATGCCGAGAATCCCTGCGAGGCTCCAAGGAAAAGATATTAACGCAGAGGGGGAGCAGCAGCGATATAATAAAAAGTCATAATAAAAGAGAGAACCACTGAGTGGATTAGCAGCCCAAAACGCCGCTTGGCTTTTGGTTTCCTTTCCTCCAGCTTCTCTGCGCCGCACGACAATCCGCTCAAATTCCTCCAGCCCGGAGACGCTCGGCTCCTGAATTTCAGACAGAACTCCTGGAGGTGGCCAGGCTGCAGAGGCTGAGGGCACGGCTGGGAAATTTAACAGCGCCAGCTGTGCCGGAGGGCACGTAGACACTGGCAGCAGGCACTGGGGGCTGCGTCACACCAGCTCCCCGATGTCTGCGCCCACTCCACGTGTGCCCCCGTGGCAGGTTTGGAGCTCGCTGTGTATTTCTCGAGTGCACAAAGGTCGCAGGATGGATCCCACCGTTTTAAAAAACCCTGGTGCCTGCCCCGTTCCAGTTCTTCCTTCATGGAAGGGATCCACAGGGATCATCGAGTTCAGCTCCTGACCCTGCACAGGACAGTCCCGGGTCCCATCCCTGGCCACCAGAGAGGACAGATCAGTGCCTGCCCTGATCTTGGTAAGGAAAGAAGGTGGATTTTCCCCGCTGACCCAGCGGGATGCAGGGGTGGGATGTCCCCATGAGGAGCCAGCAAACCCAGAGTCCTCCCCCGCCACAAATGCAACACAAGGCGTGCGAGGACAACACTCCCTTTTACCCCTTGAGAAACACCCAGGACGATTTTTTGGGGGCACAGAGCATCTGCTGCCCGGAGCCACCGGCTGTGTGAGGAATTCGGGACGAGCCGGGAGCCAGGGCGGCGGCGGCGGTGGCAGCTGTTCCCTGCCCGCAGCCCTCCTGCCTCGCAGGGCATTTAAACTTTAAAGCACACTCCCCACGGCTGTTTATTCCTCCACCGTTCCTGCCCAGCTCCCGGGAGCCGCCGGCCCACCAGGCACCCATGGGTTCTCTGGTGGCCAAGCTGCTCCTGCCCACCCTCAGCTCCTTGGTCTTCCTCCCCACCATCAGCATCGCGGCCAAGCGGCGTTTCCACATGGAAGCCATGGTTTACTTCTTCACCATGTTCTTCGTGGCGGTAAGGAGCTCCCAAATTCCCCCTCTCCCCGCATGTTTTATCCTCCCAAAAGAAGGTGATTGACACAAGAGCAGCCAGCACAACCCCTAAAATATCCCTTTTTTGTTATTTCCCACCGTGTGTGGTGCTGAGCAGCTGATTCTCCAGTTTAGGATGTCCTGCAGCGTGGCCTTACAGAGATTTAGTGGTGCTTTATGACTGAGATTAGGGAGAAGGTCTGGGTGCAAAGAGCCTTGACTGATTTGCAACACGTTGGAGCTGGCTTTTCTCTTTGTTTTACAGCTGCTAAGTGGCCATGCTGAATTTGGGCTTTAAATTGCCTCCAGAATCTCTTGCTCTGCCGCTGTCATTTTAGCCAAAAGCACGTAGCAGTCGAATTATTGATTTTGCAATTGCCAGCTGGGGATGGGAGCAATGCTGGAGTCAGGGGAGTTTCTGCACTGGGAAAGGAGAGACTAAAACATGCTGCTGAGCTGTTAAGAAAAATAATTACTAACCCTTTGTGGGTTGAAATGTGTGTTTTACCAGGCTGTGATTCCCTGGCCTGGTAGGGAATCACACTCCACTCTGTGTGGAGATAACGAGTGAAGAAATGTCTGTACATATATAAAATATTCCTATTCCTGCTCCCAGTAGTGAGCTGCCCCTTAGCTTTGTATCCCTGCTCAGTGACTCCATACAGGCACCATCTGAGCACCCAAAGCAGCATTCCCACTGGGAGAAAAATCTCCTGTTTGACCAACATTTCAGTGATCTGCGAAAGAACACAGTGGAAACAGCTCATCAATCCAGCTGATGTTGCATTTCTCACTGATCCCCATCCATCTCAAGGCATATCTCAAGGATTGGCATGTTCCTTGTACAGAGAAACTGAGGCAGGGAGTAGATAAAGGATCTTCCCAGTGTGAAAAGCTCTTCCACAGGGCCCAGAATCAGGTTGGTCTCCTATTAAGGATCCACAGAACATCCTTAATGACCATTTGAGCTGATTAAAGCATGATGCAGGGGGAGAAATTCTGCCAGTTCTATAAAAACTACAACACCAGTTAATACAAAAACATCCCTGAGCCCCCCCTCCCCAGCTCCCCAGGGAAGCCAGACATTCACAATCTCATTTAGCACCGGGTCTGTGTCTGCTCCACCTCCCTGAGAAGTCAGTAGGAAAATTGGCACGTGTTTCCACGGGAGGTGGAACAGGTCCTCTCCGAAGAGATTGAAGCAGCAAAACATCCCTGAGTGGGGAAGGGAAAGAAGGGAAAGGAGGAGAGGCAGCTGCCAGCGTGGTGGGGAGGGGGTTGGAAGGGCAGCAGCTGCTGCTGTTGCATTTTTGGTAGCACCCCACTCCTCCTCCCAGCTGAACAGAGCAGTGAAAGCACATGGCCGTGGCAGACAACTGCCAGGAACACGCTCTGCCTTCCACCCTTTCTTGCCCCCGGGGCTCCAGACTCCCCGAGCCCAATCTCAAGCAGGGAAAAGAATTACGGCCGTGGTGCAATCTTTTCTAGAAGCAGCAGCCAGCCAGAGGGCTCGCAGCAATTCCCATTATAAATTATATCAGCATCCCCCGCCGGGCCGTGACAGCCAGCAGCGTTCCAAGGGCGCCCTGCCAAAGAGGAGCAGGGACTTCTTCAGGAACGGAGGAGCTCACTGGTGCTGCCCCTGCACGACCTGCAGGGCTGAGGGCTGGCAGGGGAAGGAGAGAGCCGGGCAAACACTGGGAGCATTCCTCTGATCGCACTGGAAAATGTCTCTTGGCGTGGCCTGCAGTTTATGTTGCATGACAATGGGATTTTTTTTTTTTGCAAATAACCCAATCAATGAGCTAATGGGCAGGAACTGGTGGTTTTTAAGGGAATGCACTAATGAGTGAATTCCCCCAGTATTCAGAGTCTGGCCATATAAACCCTGTTTAGCCTGGACAGTGACCTGGCATCCATACACATTTCATCAGGACACTCACTCTGAATCGTTTTACAAGAATCTTTCGCAATTAAAGCCACAACCCCAGAGTCCTCCTCCTGCTGGAGAGGCCGTCCCCCAGCGCCCTGCTCAAAGCAGCTTGGTCATCAGATTGCAAGCTCTGGCCAAGAGGCAAATTAAAGCCTGTCTTGGTTTGTACTAAGAGAGAAGAATGCTGATTCTTGGGCAATTTGCAGCAGGGAACGATGACATTATCACTCAAATATATTCATTACTGCATATCAGTGATCCTGGTGTAGCTGACACTGCTCTGGCCTGGCTGGCCATCCTCTCAGCAGCTACTCTGTTTCAAATCAGTTGCTAAGAGCCTTTACCTTACTGGTATGTGGGGAAGAAGCTGGTTTTCTGATATTTTTTGTTTCTTTTTGAATAGTTTTACCACGTTTGTGACGGCCCCGTGTTATCGGTGCTGTGCTTCATGCGCTACGACATCCTGGAGTACTTCAGCATCTACGGAACAGCCCTGTCCATCTGGGTGTCCCTGATGGGTAAGAACTGCTCTGTTGTGGCTCCTGAAAGCTCCAGGAGGGCAGGAAGGGCTGGATTTGTCAGGATGGCTGGTGGCACAGTCAGTGGGGACAGTCCCCAGAAATGCTGCTCGCTCTGAGCTCCACTGAAATTGTCCTTTGTGGAAGTCAGTCTGTGCTGTGGGTTAATCCAGCTTTGCATCATTAACGCCTTGGAAAGTCATTGTAATTAGTGAGGTCCAGACTTGGAACTTGTCCTGAGTGGTGACTGGGGGTGTTTTGCTCCTGGAGATAAAAAACCTGTGGCTCCTGCTGCTGGTGTTGGTCAGGTGTTCCTGTGGCTGCACCAGCTCTCACACGTGTCCCCTGCTCCAAATGACAATAACACACTGGCAGCTGCAGTTCAAGGCAGGACAGGACTATGAGGTGACTGAGTCTGAAACCTCATATACCAGGGAATTTCCCATTTCTCCTCCTTTTCCCCACACCAGGCCCATCAGCTTGTCTTGCCTCACTTAAGGGCATAAAGAAATGCAGAATCTGCCACTTCCCTTGGTAGCACGAGAATCAAAGTGGTTTAGTCAAAACAAATATAACTTCCTGGTTTATTAAAAGCCTGGTCTGGGCTGATGGAAATATTAGATCTGCTTAGAAAAAGCAGAAATTTATTTCACTTCCTCTTTACTATAAATCCCACCCCTTGCCCTGTTATTGTTTTCCTTTTCCCACATTTGCTTCACTCTCTTTTTCCTCATTTTGTTCCTTATTTGCCACTGAAACAAAATATAACAGAAATGGGGAAAAAATGAGAGTGATAAAAGGTTCAAACCTATCATTTTCCATTTTGTCACCATAATTTTTGGAAGGATGTGAGTGTTGATGGCAGGAGAAGAGAGCAGGACCAGGGGAGAGAGATGTTCCAACAGCAAAGGTTTTGTTCAAAAATTTGGACAAGACACTCCAGACAGAGTTCCCATTTCTCCCCACGATGAGCTGGGATCAGCACTCCGATGTACAGCCCAAAAATGCTCCAGGGATGGTGCAGAACCTCCAGCAGGGATGGGGTTCCTGCAGCCTCCAGCAGGAGCAGGGGTAACACCCCTCAGCTGGGCAGATCCATCCTGTGGGGATGCAGGAGCCATCCCCCTTCCAGGGCATGCAACAGGATAAATTTTCCATGCAGGGAAAAATGTGTGGGGAAAATACTGCCCTTAGAAATGGCTCTGTCCCATCAAAATGGGAGTCCCAAGGGGGGTTCCCCCACTACTCAGGGCACCTCAGGGCTCTCTCTGCTCAGCTAGAGAGGCAAATCATTTCCAAAGAAAAGGCAACAAGGCAAATCATTTCCAAAGGGCATTTTCAGTGGATGACAGCAGTGTCAGGGTAGGTCAGAGCTGATCCAGACACTTTGGCTCCTTGCAGCAAAATTCAACTTGATTGCTTCATTACTGCGTTCAAAAAAACTCAAAAAAAAAATCCTGGACTACGAGGTTTAAAATATTGACCCTCTGGGAAACAACAGAGATTAAAATGCGGACATTATCCCTTAGCCAAACTCCCTATAAAAGCTCTGTCCAAGGACATGGAAGGTGTGGTGACTGAAGCCCAGGGAAGCCTCTCACTGTGGCTTGTAAAGCACATGTGCGGACGCAGACCCTCGGGCAAACTTCCCGGAATGCAAATCCAGGACAGCCATAACACAGCTGTGCAAGCTGGAAAAGCATGGAGCCCACTGGGGATCCATAACTTTTATCAGTTATTACCCCATTCTGTGCTAAACAAAAGCCTCTAATAATTTACTCACGCTGGCGACTTCCAGCTTGCAAACCCCGGGCAGGTGCTGGTGCAAACCCCACGGCACCAGTGAGGCAGTCCCAGTGCACTGGGGGGATGGAGCCTGTGCCACAGTGAGCTGGCAGGTTTGGGAAGGCTGGAGATGCTGGGTGAACCCAAGAGATGATTGTGGGCTTGAGGGTCTTTGTGATTGCCTCTGGATTCTGGGTCAAGGAAAAGAAATTCTATTAAATCACAGAATCACAGAGTGGTTTAAAGTGTGAAGGGATTTTAAAGACCATCTTGTTCCACCCCCTGCCAGAACCCCGGCAGGCAGGGACACATTCCACTATTCCAGGTTGCTCCAAGCCCCATCCAACCTGGCCTGGAACACTTCCATGGATGGGGCAGCCACAGCTCTTCTGGGTAGGGAATCTCCTTTAAGCTTCCCCACGCAACACTGAAATGAAACCCCAACAAGCAGCTCCTGGACCCACCACTCAGATGCTTCAGGATGGTTTGCTTTGCCCCAGGTGCCTCAGTTTCCCCAGCAGTGTGACATGAGAAGGGCAAACCAGACACGGATGCAACCCCAGGGCAGGTGGGAGACACCCCAGGAAGGCTTTAGGGAACCAGCTGAAAAAGGGTGGGCTGTGACACTCCCTGTGCTCCATCCCTCAGCCCTGGCAGAGTTTGATGAGCCCAAGAGATCCACCTTCATCATGTTTGGTGTGCTCACCATCGCCGTGAGGATCTACCACGACCGCTGGGGCTACGGTGTCTACTCGGGCCCCATCGGGACGGCCGTGCTGGTGATCACTGTCAAGTGGGTACGTGGGGCAGGGCACTGGGATGGGCTCTGTGGGGTGCTCCTGGGGGGGAAAGGGCTGAATCCTGCATGGGGGAATCCAGCCCTGTTCCAGTGATTTCCTCCTCCAGACCCAGCTGTCAGTCTCACAGTGATTTCTCCTTCAGCCTGAGCAGAAGGCAGGCAGCAGCCTTTGTGAGAAATGCCAGACTCGATGGGGCTGAGCAATCTACCACATCTCCTTGTCCCTGCGTTTCTAATCAGGAGGAACGTATTTATGGAGTTTTTACAGCTACTCAGAGGCAGAGGGATCTGGTAAACTGCCCCAGATCCAGGGGAGATGTGGATAAAACCGCGGTGATAAAGTGGGGAGGAATCTGTCTGCAGTCTGCCTGAATCCAGCTGGGACAGGGGGGCAAAATGCTGCAGCCTGTGCCCCCCTCACAGCACCTGCTGTGGACCCAGCTGGGAGTGAGACCCTGCAGGAGTGGGCAAGGAGTGATGGGATAAAAATTGCAGAAAGATGATCCCAAACATCATGGAAATACAGTGGTGCAAGTCCCAACTGTAAACTGTCACTAAGCCAGCAGCTAAAAGCAAGTGGCCACCACGGGGAGGGGATGGGCAAGGAGGAGACCAAGGAGACCAGGGAGCACCCTGCATCCTCCAGTCTGCAGATGCTGTGCTGGGATCTGCTCTCCCCCAGACTGGGTTTGTGAGGGCACACAGTCCCTGAGCTGGCTTTGGGGATGAATATTTAAAAAACCCCAGTATTATTATGAGGAATGAGGGAGGAGCAGCCAGCTAAATCTAGGTGAATACACTTGGTGTACTCTCTCCTTCCTCCCAGCTGCAGAAGATGAAGGAGAAGAAAGGGCTCTATCCTGACAAGAGTGTCTACACCCAACAGATCGGCCCTGGCTTCTGTTTCGGGGCGCTGGCACTGATGCTGAGGTTCTTCTTTGAGGTACCTGTGTGCACACTCACCCTCCCCGACTCCACAAGGTGTAAAGGACATCCCCAGGGGAGGGACAATCCCCACTCACACCACTGGGCTGCACCCAGCCTTGCACAAAGCCCAGCTCAGGGTGGGGCTCCAGGGCTGGCTTGCTGGGGTCTGGCAGCAGGGACCCCATCCCCAGATCCACTCGGCAGCAAGTGGCACTCAGGGTGACCCTGTCTCTTTTTCCCCCTTCAGTGAGTGACAAGGACATGGGATGTGCTTTCCTCAGGTCCTCAGAATGGCTTTGTCAAGCGCGAGCAGGGTTTTTTTGGAAAGTGGGCACGGGTGACTTAAGGACACCTCACAGCGACGCGGCAGGGACTGGATCCAACCCAGGCATGGCCGGATCCGGAGCTGGCTCACGCCAAAGAAAAGACTCTCAGTGACTCCCAGGGGCGCTGGATCCTGTGTTTATATCCTTCTCCTCCTGCTGCTGGCCAGTCCTGCTCCGGAGGGTCCGTGTGTCCCGCCGGGCAAGGCGATAACCCCCCGACAGAGCTCCGGGCCGTGCCTGCGCTCAGCCCCGCCGTTACGGCTGCTCTGTGCTTTGGGAGCTGCGAGATACAACCTCGCAGGCATCCCCAAGGATTATTTTTCAAAGCAGTTAGTAATTGCAAATTCTAGCAGAACATAAAAATGTCACTTAGCAGAAGCCGCCTCCCCGCGCGCCCCGGCCTCGCCGCCGCGTCCTTTGCAGGGTAATGAAACACTTCATTCAAGAATTGGGAAATGTGCAAATTAGAACGTGTTAAATCCACTTTGCTTTAGGTTTTTGGTTTTTTTTCACTGGAAATCCTTTCTTCTCTGACAGCAAAGGGAGGCAGAAGGCTCAGGAATCTTTTTTATCCCCTTCCCTTTGGCTACTTGTAGAAATGTAATGTCATGCACCTCACGCTCTCCCTGCCCTGCTGCTCCCGCCGCTCACTGCGCTCTCCCTGCCTGCAGGAGTGGGATTACACCTACGTGCACAGCTTCTACCACTGTGCCCTGGCCATGGCCTTCGTGCTGCTGCTGCCCAAGGAGAACAAGAAGGCTGGGAGCGCTGGGACCCCCGCCAGGCTGGACTGCTCCACGCTCTGCTGCTGCGTCTGAGCCCCCCCGGGCGCCCGTGTTCCTGCTGCTGGGGGATGGAGGGCTGCAGCCACAAGGAAAAATGCCCTGCCTGCTTGGGTTTTCCTCTGGCATCTTTTCCCACCAGCTCCCTGCCCGCTCTGGGATTTTCTCCCCTGGGAAGTTTCCTGAGTTAACCTGGTCTAGTGGAAGGTGTCCCTGCTCATGGCAGGGGGATTGAGACAGGATGGGCTTTAAAGTCCCTTCCAAACCATCCTGTGAGTCACGTTCCCACCATCAGCCCTAGCAAAGCTTGCACTTCCAGTTTGGAACACACCCATATTCTCCCTGGAGGAGCACTCAGCTGGGCTGGGAGCTGTCCCCTGCCCCAGGAGACCCCTGCACTCCCCAGGCCATGCCACCTTCTCCTGGGCACTGACCTGGCAGGACCCAAGTTGTCCCCTACATGCAGGTTTGCCCAGCTCGAGCACTCCAAACTTCATTTGCAACACCCATTTAACAGAACCTGTATTTTTTTGTGAGATATTAACTATTTTATTTATGCATTCTCTTGATGTAAATAATACATACTAATAAAGACTTTGCCAGCATGCAATGCCAGCAGTTCTTCAGTGGGGTGGGAAACTTTCCAGCTCCACTCAGCTCAGTCGAGGGCAGATGCCAATTCCACAGCAGAGCTCTGGGCACGGCCACCACAGCCCCACAAACCTGGAGGGACCTGCAACACTGGGCACTTTGTCCTTTGCAGACCTGCAGGCACAGGCAGCAGGTGCCTCATTGGTATGGAAAGTACATGGAAAATGAGAGGCAGAGAAGAGAAGCTCCTGGAGGGAGGGGGGAGGGCTGTAAGCCTATAACATCTCCTCTAACAGACTATTTACTATAGCAGAAGTGTATGATTTATTTAGACTGTCTGGGAAAAAGGCCAAGACTATATGTCATGGACAATTAGAGCAGTATTGATATACAGAGATGTCCACAGAAAGCCCACATTAAGCCTGGGTTCCTCTGGAAGAGAAATCCACCCCAGTCATTCATCAGAGCAACTTCCTGCGACGGGGCAACAACCAAAACTGAATGAGCTTCCAAGGAAAATGGAAATGAATTATGAACCCCCAAGCATCCAAGAGTCACTGGCAAGCGGTGGCACAGCTGATGCAGCTGCATGCAGAGGCAGAGCTAGCAAAGAGCTTTCAAAGGGTTCCCCAGCACCTAAACCAACACTGCACCATTCCTTCCCAGCATCCAGCCCCTGGGATGTTTACAAGATGCTCTCAGGGTTTGTGTGCAAGGCTTTCCTCGTGGCTTGCACGCCACTGGAGCTCTCTGCCGTGCGAGGGCTGCTCAGGGTGGCCCCCAAAAACAGGCCCAAGTGCTCTGAGTTGGAGTGGAGGAAGCAGCTCAGCACTGCCTGCAAAAAATGCCTCTGAGGGTGCACAGCAGCTTCCTGAGGGGTCACCCTCTAGGATCTTCCTGGGTGTTTGTCACCCCTAATGCAAATACTCAATGCTGACCCCACCCAGAATCCTGACCAGCAGTGCCAGCAGCCTCCCTGCAGCCACTGATCAGAGGCTCCTTCACCCCAGCAGCTCATTTTGGGACTCTTTGGTCCCTCCTGAGCTGCAGTGACAGGCACAGCCCTGCAGCAAGCCCTGGGGACATGGGAGCCATGGGCATGGTGAGAGCCTTGTGAGGGTCCAGTGCTGGGAGGAGGGCACTGGGTGAGCACAACACCCAGCTGGGGCTGGGCATGAGGGACCAAAAGTTGGCAAACCCCATGCAAAGAAGGAGGGCACATTACCTGAGGAGCAGCTGAGCACATAAAACCTCCTGCTCCCACCTGCCATGGATTCAGCTA
The DNA here is from genome assembly GCA_013398995.1 of Alaudala cheleensis. Classification (NCBI taxonomy): domain Eukaryota; kingdom Metazoa; phylum Chordata; class Aves; order Passeriformes; family Alaudidae; genus Alaudala; species Alaudala cheleensis. The sequence goes on along the minus strand of VWYE01017501.1, from coordinate 56,836 downwards.
AAAAAAAACCAAAATCAAAACTGTCTTGCACACAGCAAAACCTCAAGCAAGGTTTGCTTTGTCCCCTCCTCTCCCTGCTGATGCCCCAGGGCGATGCTCCAGCTCTGCCAACCATCCATCCCTTGGCACCCCAGAGCAGGGACTGACAGCTTTGGGACTGACACACACCTGGGCACAGCCACAGGGTCCCTGCCCCGAGCTATGGCAGCACCCTGACACCAAAGGAAGGTGCAGGGCTGGATCCACTACCCCAGGCAGGATATCCCCTGCAACACCGATGCAGGGAAATATTATAAACATCTTCAGCAACGTAGACAAAACAGTCTCTTGTAACCTTTTAGCGCTGCCGAGAGCTTTGCCTGTAAGAGCTCTTGAGCCCCTGCCAAAAATTCTGGCTGTTTTCATAAGAGTAGGTGTTTTCGTCTAAGGTGCAGTCTGAGTGCTGTGACCTTTGTCATGTCTGCTACTGAAATTTCCTGCTTCTCTGTTATTCTCTTCTTTGGTAAGACGATATGAAACCCAAAACTTTTATTGCCCCTTTTAAAGTGTCTTTATAGCTCCCCGTCTACTTCATATACTGTCTTACTCTCCAATGCTGGGATATTACTTATGGGATCTGGGCTTGATGCTGCAAAAGGCATTTGGGTTTCACGAAGCCCAAACCGCCTGGGCTTTTTTAAGATCAGCCAGAGGAGGGGGAAGAGAAAAAAAAAAAGACAGAAAAAGGAAAAAAAGGAATGAGAGGGGAGGGACTGGGCTTTCCGCTCCGGAGGCATCGGCATCTGCTACCAGCACAGCCTGCCCTGCCTCTGCCAGGCGTCCCCGGGCACAAAACCCAGCATTTGCTTTGTGTCTGGGTCAGCATGGGGTGCCCACGGAGCCCGTGGGGATGGCATTGCACAGATCCCTTCCCCTGCCTCCGTCCCCTGCCAGCTGTGCCCTGGAGCTGGCGGCTCAGATGTGGCTGGGCAGTACAGCTGGTGCCAAACCCCACATCTGCCCTAGAGCTGGCACTGGGGGAGGCCAGCCCTGCTTGGGGGGCTGCCATGCACCCCATTTCCCAGCCCAGTTCTGGTGTCAGGACAGACACATCAAGGATGTGTCCCTAGGGAAGGGTTCTGGGTGCCGAGGCTCCGTGCTCCCAGTCCCGTCCCTCAGGCTGTGGAGCACCACAGCCCTGTCATCCCTGGTGACAAAGATCCCTTGGGATCTCATCTGCACACCCCCCAGCATCCCCACTGCAGTGGGAGCAGGGATCTGGTGTGCCAGAGGGGACAGGGCTGATGGAACTGTCCCCTCCAGGGGACATTCCCTCACACTTGCCCATGGCAGGGCTGGGGAGGAGGGAATCAGGGCCTACTCCTGCAGGATGGAGGCTTCCAGAGATGTCTAGTCAGGCTCAGAGCCAGCTAATCTTCCAGGCAAACTTGATCCAGATCCTTTTTGGCTGCAGAAAGTGAAAAACCAGCCAGACCCAAACATAAAAACCTGGTTTCTGCTGCCAGCTGCATGGGGCACTCCAGAAAAGGCCTTATCACCATGTGATTTTGAGAGACAGCCTTGGGGTTTTTTTTCCACATGCTGCTCTTCCCTCCTCACCCTCCCACTGCCATTCCTCCATGCATGTTCAAATGTTGAAACTGGCCAGGTTAATGCAGATGGTGGGGCCAAGGTTTTTGCTGTACCCACTTAGAAGCCCTCAGGCCACAGTGACACCACTTCAGGGAGTAGTGTTGCTCCATCCTGGGGCACCAGGAGTTCGTTGGGAGCAGCATTCTCCCTGGAATTGCAAAAGGATCCAAAGATTCTTCTGGAAATTCAGTGGTGATAGGGCCAGGAGCTCTGTGGGGAGGCCAAGGGAGAATTCCTGGCCTGGGATCCTCCATCACCCTCCAGCTCTGATGTGCCTGTGCCCTGTGAGAGGGATAAATCACGTCTGCAGGGACAAAGGGGAGTCCCCAGCCATGTCCTACACAGCTCTGGGGCTCCACAGCCACAGGACATGGTGGGAATGCACTGTGGAAACCCAGCCTTGTCCATCAGCCTGAAAATGGAGCAACTGAAGCACCAATTTGGGACCACTTGGTATCTCTCAGCTTTGCTCCAGCTATCCCAGCCTCAATGAACATCCTTTTTGGGAGTAAAAAGAAGGTCTCCTGCTCTTCTGAGCAGTCAAAAGGCACACAGGAGCAACAGGATGGAGTTAGGGCAGAGGCAACCACAGGAACCAGTAAAGTGGAACCTCCTGCCAGGTGCAAATCTTCCTACCCCAGCATTTACGGGAGAAAAAAAATCACATTAATGCGTCAAGATTCTGCCTGAAATGCCACACAATGCTCCAGCACATTTCTCTATCCTCCTCAGCAAGATTCTCAACCAAACTTCCCAGCACTGCTGGGGCAGGCAGGGCAGCCCCATCCTGGTGACGCTGGCAGTGCTGAGGTATTTTTGGGGCAGACTGAGCAGCTCAGCTCCAGGGTGCTTTGGGGCTCAGTTTGGGGTCCTGCAGGGAGCCCCTCACACCCTCCCAGGTGTCCTGTCCCCCATCAGCAGCAGGCACAGCTGTGGATTTAACCCAAATGACCAAACCTGACCAAACCCTTGCGCAGGGGCAGGGCAGATGCGGCACAGCCGGGCCCTCTCAAACCATCCAGGGATGCTTCCACGGCTGCAAAACCCCACTCCAGGCCCAAGGTTTTCGGTTTTAGGCCAATCTCCCAGAAATTCTGTCATCATGCAGTGCATCACGCACACTCCCGGATCCGCATTACACAGAGCATGGCCCCGCTCCAGCGCCTCTCAAAGCCAGTGGAAAAACCCTCCCCTCGCTACGATGGGAGCTGGCTCTGCGATCTGACAGATAGCATGGAGTTGTTTTAAAGCCGGGAATATCTCGTGGACCCAGAGTTTCTCCTGGAAAAGGGACGGGGGGTCTGCAGAGCTGCTGAGGAAAGCTCCCGGCCTCTCAATGAGCATTTAATGAGGCGTCGTTATCTGATCCACGCGCTCCAAATGCAAGGGAAGAGCTCGGGTTTCCAACTGCACACATCACCTGATGCTCATAAAACGGGCTGATGTGTCTGGGAAGCCCCAGACCCAAAGAAGCGTTATTTAAATGGGGGGAAAAGAAGTCAATTATGCTTTAAAAACACCCGTGTGGGCAGACAGGGGATGGTGGCTGCTCTCCCCTGCTCTCCTCGGGTTTTCCAGCAAAGCTAATGCTCACTGATAAAACTCACAATCTCCTTATAAAGGCAGGATCGTTTTGCCTGTAAAAGGGAAGGTTTGGGGGAAGTTTTACGCACGTCCCTGCTCCCTTTATGTCTTTATTTGCATTTTCATTTCCACAGTGGTGGGGCTAATCTGAACGGGGCAGGAGCGAAGGGTCCAGGTTATAACCAAAGTATCAGGTAGCACCTTCACATCTGGAAGGCATTTTGACACAACTTCTCCCAGACCGTTACAGACAGTTTGAAAGCAAAACCTGATAAATAGCAAATGTTTAACAAGTCAATAGGAAGCTGCATTCGCGAGAGAACATGTGGCTGCAGCCGGGCCTAAGCAGCGCCGCGCTGCCGAGGCCCTTCAAACACATCCCCTCAGCACCGGGGGCTGCCGGGCTCTGCCCCGGCCCAGGCTCAGTTACAGGGGGAAGGATTAAACACAGATGTGCCTTTGTACGGCCAGACATCTCCAGCTTCAAAGCCTCAGAGGGTCCCGAGCGTCCCTTCTCCTCCCCGGCCCAGGCCGGGCCCCGCTGGTTCTCCGCGAGCCCTCAGCCCCGTGGTTGTGGTGGGGAAGGGGGAAAAGGGAGATGAAGAGCTCAGGAAAGCACCACAGAACTCGTTGTCACAAACTTCCTGATGTGCTGGGCATTGCTGTCCCTGTCACAGGAGGTTTTGTGGCCACAGGCCCCGCTCAGGTCACTGCACTGCACACAAGGCCTCGCCCTCGCTTTGCACAGCTTGGGATCCATGAGGGCCCCAATCCACAAACCAGAGATGGATTACACACATTTATACCAATTTACACCTTTAAAACTCCTTTCCCAACCCTTGGGAGACACAGCCTCCTCAGGACTGAGGCCACTGAGGCCACACAGGCAATGCTCTCCTGAGAAAAAGTGCCACAGGAGGCAAAACATCCCCACACAAAATCTTTTTCAGTGTTGCAACCCTGCCTGGTTTGGGGAGACTTCATTGCCTAAATGTGGCATTAAAAGGGAGAGAATTACGCAAGGAAGGGGGAGAAGAGGGGGAGACAGAGGAATAAGAAGTGACCAGGAAAACCACCAGAAACCCTCCAGGATGCCTGCCTATATTTAAAGATAATGTGTCCAGCCCTCTTGCCAAGTCCCACTCATTTGGAGCCGAGCTCATGTTTTGGATTAATTTTAAGGCAGTTCCTAAAGCATCTCACTCGCACAAGGAAGAATTTTTGCCTCCTTGGCCAAGGTGACCTCTTAAAAAAATCTCACTCGCTATTTTTCAACCTCTCACTCATTAAAAATTGTCATCACCCGGGTGCTGTGGGGCAGTCAGTGCAGACAGTTTGTGTTCTGGCATCCACCAGCCCCACAGAGCATCCTGGAGTGGGGTTGGGTGTGAGGATGGGGAGCCAGGGGAGGATTTCTCTGCAAATCAAAGCCCTTCCCTCATCTGTGAGCATCTGAGAGCAGAAACAGCCCCTCCTGCACACCCACATCTCCCCAGGAAACCCACCATGGGCTGCTTGAAAGTTTTCCCTTCAAACTCTTCCAGGTATTGGGGGTTTTTTTGAACTAAAATATTGTGTGGACATGGAAACTTTCAAAATTGGTGCCTTTTGTCTGAGCAATGGAATTACAGATTAAATTACAATAATATTGCCCCCAAATGGTGACTGGCCTGTTGTAGGTTTTCTGCTCTGAGCCTCCCCAGAAGGAGCCACCTCAGGATGTGCCCCAGCTGCTCAGTCTCTGCTGGGAGGATCCATCCCTGAGGTGTCATTGCCATCTCCCAGCCACAAGACTGAGACAGTTTTGGGAGCAGAAACATGAGAAGAGTCACTCCCCAAATCCCCACCCAGCCCACCTTCTCACCCAGGCATCTGCAGCATCCCAATCATCCCGGAATCCAAAGCAGGGATTTCAGATTCTTCCCATTCAGCTCCAACATTTGCAAAATGCTCAGCCACTGACTCACGGAGGGCCAGGACAGCCACAGCCCTCACTGCACCATGGCAGGACTCAGTACAACACCCCAGAGGGGGTTTTGGCTAAAAAAAATGGGGATTTTTGGAAACCAAGCAGCCTTAGGTACCACACATCCTTCCCAGCACACCCAGGGTGAACGAGCAGCATGTGGGGCATGGAAGTTGCTACCTTTTGCTGGTGATCCCAGACGCCACACTGGGGTTTTGAGGGAGGGATGGGAGCAGTGGAAAAGGGAAAAGCACCATCTGTGAGGGATTGGGAAGGGGCAGCCGCAGGGACAGCTCAGTGTGGGAGTGCAGAAGGTGCAGGAAGGGAATCCAGAGGCTGCAGGATGTCAGGGGCCACTCAGCTGCTGCTTGGGCTTTTGGGAGCAAAACAGGCAGGGCCAGGCACTTTCGTTCCCTCACACCTCAAGCCTTAAAGACCAAGTGACAGTAGCAGAGATCAGGAGTTGTCCCTTTGGCTGGAAAAACATAAATCACAAGGTCTCGCTGTTCCCTGCGTCCAAAGGCACCAAAAGCAGCATGAGGACATCCTTCCCACAGCAGAGCATCCCTTAGGCCCTGTGGGGACCCAGACACACAGAGGCAGCCACAAAAATGAGACAGATATTTGGGGTTTCAGTTAAGCACAACCAGGAAGAAAAGTCGGGCTTGGGTTTGACTGGATTTGGGAGACGAAGTTTTAGGGCAGCTCCGTGGTTTTATTTAAAGCAGTTCAACCATAACCTCATCCCACGAGGGAAATGCAGAAATTCAAGGTGCTTCTTGTGCAAGAGATGCTGCTCCCTGCTCAGGCAGGTCTGGGATAGTGCTCAGAGTTTTGCTACATCCCTGTCCAGGCTAAAGGAGAGACCACACACAAAACGTTTTCAGGATGCCAGCAGCTGTGCACAAAGCATTTGGTTTACATTAATTATGTCTGGACAAAAAAAAATAAAAGGGGGAGAGAAGGAGAGCGAGTGGAGAAGGCAGGAGGGATGCAGGGAGGCTTCTGCATCGTGCTGATAAGATCTGCTCTGATCCCACACGGAGGTCACAGCTGGGTGTCTTAACACCTCCTGCCACCCCGAGCAGCCCTGCACCGCCCCTGTGAACACCTCGGGGAATGCAGAGCACAAATAGAGCCCCTGACATTCTCAAATGTGCCTTGTCCCCTGAGCTTTGCTCCCTGTTCTGGTCCCTCTTGCTCCTTCTCTGAGCAGAAACGTTCCCAAGAAAGGCCAAGGAAGGCAAAGCAAATGCTGCTGCTGGCAGCTACCAGGGTGGGGAGCAGCACATGAGAGGGGAGGAGGTGGATGGTAAGGGGAATCATTAAAAACAGGAAAACCCCCTTTTGTTCCACAGCTGTGCAGAAGCCGCGGCAGAGGCTGAACAAAGCCCTTCCCCATCTTCTCTGCAGGGAGTGCAAGGAGCAGTGGGGACTCTGCAGGGTCAGGAACTGCCACCCCCCAGGGAGGGACACCCTGCACAGACCTGTGTGCCCCCTGTCCCCTCCCCAAGGGCGCAGGAGCCTGGGGAGGTGCGGGCTGAGCCTGCCTTGCCTCGGGCTCGAGAAAAAAGGCTGGGTTGGATCAGATCCCCACGAAGTAAAACCCACCATGAAAGGTCTCACTGGGGGAGAGGGGAAATGCTGTTCTCACCCCACTGGGCCAGCCCCAGGCTCAGCAGCACACAGAGGGACATCCAGACCCGAGCTGCCGACAGAGGACACCTGCCTGCAAGGGACTGGGCTGAGGGGCCACAAGAAGCTGCTGTGACCTCCAGCAGCTGCACCCCTGCCATGCCCTGCACTCCTTCCTTCCACACATCCCCATCCCACGCAGCCTCCCTGTGCTCTGTGTGCCCGCCCTGACCAGTCCCTGAGCAAGGAGCTTGCTGAGACAGGAGCTGCACAAATCCTAAATCCCTTCCCGGAGCCAGCAGCCACCCGGCCAGCTCCTGCTCCAAAACAAGTGATGTCAGGTGGCAGCGCTGCCAGGCTGGAAGAGCTGCGCTGCCATCCCACAGGACCGCGGTGGTCAAGCCCCACCCTGGCAGCAGCTGCCCCCTCCCAAAAGCCCGCAGCTCTCCGGGGCAGCCTCGCTGCTTGATGAATTCTGGCGCTGCGGCAGCAGCAGCGTCTCAGGGGGCCCAGGCTGCGCACGCCAGAGCTGGACTGACCCATGTCAGAGGTGATTAATTTATCAGGCTTTTGGCACCCACCGCTCGCCGCCAGAAAAACAATATCCCGAATTCCAGGCCCTCCCGCCCAGCAGATGTGTCTGCGGCCAGGGCGGCCGTTCCAGCCCGGCTCGCAGGAGCCGCTGCGGGGATGCGGCAGCGCCCGAGGCTCCCGTGGTGCCGGCTGCTGCCCCATCCCCGTGGGGAATCCACAGGAGAGCCTCCCCCGAGGGGTTTATCCCGAGCTGCCTCTCCCTGTGGAGGTGTCCGTGCTGCCAGGCCACTGATCAGGACCGGGATGGGCGCTCAGAGGCGGTGGGATGTCACCTCGCCGAGCCCTCCATCCCAGGATGAGCAGCACCGCCGTGTCACTGCACTCCGCAGCCTCCGGAGCACGTCAGGGTTTGAAGCAAGAGAGCGCTGATCCGGGCCTAATTAAATTAGCGTTAATCTGTTATCATCAGGAAAACACGCCGGGCCTCGAGGGGACAGATGAATGAAGTTGTTGTGGTTAGTGGAGAGGGTCAGAGGACGGGGCACAGCATCTCGGGGGGTGCTTGTTGAGCCCTGAACTCTCCATCCCTGCCTCTGTCGGGGTTTCAAGCAGGAAATCAAGAGGGCAGCGATATCATTCAGATGCTGCAGAGCGCTCGGATGTCGGGCAGCAAAGAAATGGGAGATTTTTCATCCTTTCCCCGCCAGCTCCGCTGCCTCCCCCCGGGTTTCCGAGGAGAAGTGAGAGCCCCTCTGTGGCACAGGAGCAGCCAGCCCCTCTGCCTCCCAGCACGGGCCATGGGGAGGGAGACCTGCTCCTGGCCCAGCTCTGAGCTCACCCTGACGTCAGGGCGAGGGGCAGAGAGGGGGGGACAGGGGCAAACAGCCCATTATTTATCCCCAAAAGGTCACCGAGCACCTTGGAAGGGGCTGGAGCTGGATCCCCACGGCCCGGAGGGGGCCAGCGTCTCCTCGAGGGAGAGGTTTCACAATTCATCTCATTTGCTCGCTGTGGCATTTTCATCACGGTAGTTCGACTTATGCAATTACATAAAAAACATCTAATGAAATCTCGGTGACACAAAACATGAACGTTTATATTGGCCTCCCCGTGCCGCGGAGTTGATCTTGGCCGGGCCGTCCAGACAGACATTCTGCATTCTTCAGAGATTAAGCACTGAAACGCTCCGGAGAAACCCAGCTGCCCGCTCCCCCTGCAGCCTCGCCGCTAATTCCAACCACATGCTCGCCGGCCGGGAAAAGGGAACGCGTCCCTACAAACACACGGGCACCCCCGGGACCCGGCCCGGCACCCCGGGCATCCCCCTCCCGAGAGCATCCCATCCTAAATCGAGAGCTCGGCAGGGAGAGGGTGTGAGTGGCACAATCCTGCAGTGGGATTGTTATGGAAATAAGAGGAGGAATGGGTCGTGTGGAGCCCCCGTGCCGCACCTCGCTGGGTTATCAGCCAGCCTCCGAGAGGCTCTGGGCGATGGAAGCCTCACCCTGGCTTGGTCGCCACCTCCCCGCTTTAAAAATTCTTCTGCCTCCCGTTAGAATTAAGCTGATCTTTAAAATAAAGGGAGAAGAAGGGGAGGATGAGCCGTGGAGGGCAGGGAGCTTGTCCTCAGCTGTGCACAGGGCAAGGACAGACGGCCCTTGGGGTGGGGACAAGGGGAGCAGATACCCCATCCTGATACTGCCCCATCGCCCCTCAGGTGTGAGTGAGCCCTGGGCTGCCCCAGAGCCACAAACTCTTGATGCTGCTTGAGAATGGCCACAGCACTGAGGAGCAGAGTCACCCTGCTGTCACCAGCCACCACAAATCCCTGCTCCCACCATGGCCATTCCCGTGTCTGGAGGCTCAGAGCAGCGATTCCACTGCAAATCCCCATCTCTGCGCCTGCTGTACCCTGAGGAATGCAGCTCATGCGTGGAGGGGCTGTCCAGAAAGGCACCTGTCACACTGGGTGACACCAGCAGAGCAAAGGCCACTGCAGCACTGTTTGCAGTGCTCCAAACCCTGCACAAACCCTCACTGGTGTCCCAGGACAAAGCAGGGCAGATCCCAGCCACCACCCATTTCCCCAAACATTGCTCAGCTCGGGGACAGGGACCAGCCCTGGCTCACTCAGATGTGGCCACCAGGCTCCTGCCCCACACCACTGAGCACAGCTGGAGCCCTTGCAAAGCCCCAGACTGTCCCTTTTGTGACAACAAAAGCACAAAACCCACCAGCCCCGATCCTTCGACCAGCGCCCTCACCTTAAGGGCAGAAAATCCTGACATCCTACAACCCACGGGCAAAAACAGATGCCAGGGCTGAGACTGCTGCTGGCACTGACCCTGCTGGGTGTGGGAGGCATCCAGCAATGCCAAGGGGGGGTCAGTGAGCAGCAGCCCCCTCCCCTGGGCTGCAGCCGGGGCTCCAGCCCACATGGGATCCCTGCAAAGGCTCCAGCTTTATCGCCCTGCACGGGAGGAGGAGGAGGAGGAAAGGCTGCAGGGAGGGGGGGAAGAGGGAGAGGAGAAATAGCCCCTTATTCCACTTTCATCAAGGAAGCATCCAGCCGTCCAAAAAAATTTAATGTCATATTTTAGCAAGAAAAACAGCTGTTGTGGTGCTTGAAGGCCCAGCATATTTTGGCCAGAGCTGCATGTTGTGGATATTGGCTGAGTCAAGGTTAGCTGTTAAAAGGCAGAAATTCTAGACCCATATGAAGAAACATCGCGTTCCTCTATATTCAGATAATATTTACTTCCAAGCCTGTTTTGTTTTGTTTTCTTCTCCCTCCTGGAGCGAGGCCTGGCCCCGGGGCTGTGGCTGCCCTTGGCATTGCTGCTCCCTGGGCAGGACAGAGCAGTTTGGGGGTGATGGGAGCGATGGGAAAAGCGAGGGAGGCTCTGCCTGGCACCTCACACTTGAGCTTCACCCTCTGATTTTCAGCCCTGCCAGGCTTTGTTTGAGCCATGCCTGATGCACAGGGACAGAGAGAGGGACAGGGGCTGGGGTGGATGGAGGTGACAGGTCCATCCCAGCAGCACAGGCACTGACAGGGGGTCAGTCACCTCCCCACGCTGCCACAGCGAGGATGGGGACACTGAGGATGTCCCTGGTCCTATGGCACAGCAGCCACAGGCCTTTCACCACTAAGTTTAAATCAAACTTTCATTCCTCCCAAAGGGGAAAGATGCCAACAAATCCATGGCAAGAGAAAGGGGGAGCAAGATCCCATGCCATCAATCCCCTGCTCCCCAGCAGGGGCAGCTCCACCCTGGGTAAGGTGCCAATATTACCCCTACCAAAATCTAGTGCAATTTTAACGCATTTAAAGCTTTGCAGCTTTATCTTTTTATAACTTGGTTCTGTCAGAGCAAATCTATTTCTGAGTTGTCACCCATTTAAACACCTGTATCCAGTGCTGGTCCCCAAACTGGCCATGGCCAGGTCTGTCCTGCCCCAAGCTCTTTGGGACGCAGCTCCTTCCAGCTCCCACCTGTGGTCCTGGGGTGAGCAAGGTGGGGTGAATTTGGAATCCTAGAAAATAGCCTGTAAATAGATAAGATTTAATAAATCACCAAGTCCAAACTCGAATTGATGTTTCCTGTGAATCATTCATCCTGACCTTGGCAAGAACAAGAAGAAAAAGAAGCTGCACCACAACAAATCTCTACTGGAAATGAAACCCCGAAACCCCAAGAAGAGGCCGTGGAGCCCGCAGGTCCCCAGCCCCGTGCCACCCAGGCTGGAAGTGACTCATCTCCTCATAAAACTGGTTTGCTAAGGAAGAAAGAAAAGCTTTTGCCACGAAACAATTCCTCTGTGCCTGCCAAGCCCGGCAGGAGCCATCCACGCTGTCTCTGCTGCCCTGGAGCACCCCCAGCGTGGTGCCACCTCCGGAGCTGGACCCTCATCCCCCTGCAGCACCGGGGTTTTCCCCTCCCCTTCCCACGCCAAACCCTCACCACAGAGCCACCAAACACAGCCCCACGTGGATCACCAAACCCAGACACTTGGAGAGGAAAGGCTGTGGGTGAAAAAAAAAAAAAGGATAAAATAAAAAAAAAGGATAAAAAAAAAAAGTCCAAGGTGGAACCGCAATGTTTATAAAATGGGTCACTGAATTATACATAAAAATATTTTCCTTGTGGATGCAATTACTTCCTGGACTTGTTATTCCACAGATGCTTAAGTTCGCCTCAAGCAGCTCCAATAAATGCTTTACAGTCTGCAAGATCAACAGTAGCAGCGCTGGAGCGGATTGAGCAGCGCTGGTTCAAATTTGTCAGAAAACCACACAGTGTTTTCATGCGCACGTTTCAGAAACCCAAACAAAACCATTCCCAACCGTCGTGCTCCCTTTCCTCACGCTTTTTAATGCCTTTCACATGAGCTCCTCCAGACACGGGCGCGGCCCCAGGGGCTCCAAGCGCCCAAAAGCATCCAGGGAGCCGCCGGGAGGGGACAGGGACCGAGGGAGGGGTGGCACCTCCCATCCCTGCTCCAGGGTTTTCCCATCCCGTCCTCCTGCGAGGTCTGGCTCACCCCTTAGGGGGCAGCGGGATGTGCAGGGGGCTTAGGAGGCTTTCCCAAGGGAAATGAATTTTGGGGTCAGCCCCACCTACCCTGGTGGCTGAGGGTGACTGAGAGTTCAGGGGCTGCAGGGGACACGGGGCCTGTGGGGTTTAAAAGTGCAGGGACAACATCCCAGAGGAGCTGCAGCAAAGCTGCTGGGCAGGGAAAGGAGCTTGGGCAGGGGCACATGGCTCTGAGTTAACTCCCATGGCAAGGACACTTTTTTGGGGTTTTTTTCTCTTTTATTCAGTCACAAAATTGAGAGATATCAAAGTCATGGAGGTGCCTGAGGATTTTTTTAAATACACGTAGGGCTTGCCCTAAAGGCCCCTGAATAAAATCCTGGTGCACCATGAGCTCCCAAAAGCTCCAATCCACTGTGGTTTAACTGAAGATACTCAGTGTCACTTTCAGTGACATCAAATTGAGGGTTGGGGACAACCCAAGATCACAGGACAGGGCACTGTTCTGCCATTAAAATAATGTGGTATCTGCCCAGAAACCCTCCAGAGTCNTTTTTTGGGTTTTTTTTCTCCTTTATTCAGTCACAAAATTGAGGGATATCAAAGTCATGAAAGTGCCTGAGGATTTTTTTTAATACACGTAGGGCTTGCCCTAAAGGCCCCTGAATAAAATCCTGGTGCACCATGAGCTCCCAAAAGCTCCAATCCACTGTGGTTTAAGTGAAGATACTCAGTGTCACTTTTAGTGACATCAGATTGAGGGTTGGGGTNTTTTGGGGTTTTTTTCTCTTTTATTCAGTCACAAAATTGAGAGATATCAAAGTCATGGAGGTGCCTGAGGATTTTTTTAAATACACGTAGGGCTTGCCCTAAAGGCCCCTGAATAAAATCCTGGTGCACCATGAGCTCCCAAAAGCTCCAATCCACTGTGGTTTAAGTGAAGATACTCAGTGTCACTTTTAGTGACATCAGATTGAGGGTTGGGGTGTTGGGGACAACCCAAGATCACAGGACAGGGCACTGTTCTGCCATTAAAATAATGTGGTATCTGCCCAGAAACCCTCCAGAGTCACTAAGGGGTGGCTGTGACAAGCTGATCCCATTTACAGATCAGCAGCAGGGCAGAAATGTGCTTTCAGGTCTCTGCTTTCACTCCACATTTCACCCACAAGATTTTCTGACAGCAGGATAAACAGGTTAAAAGGTGCCTATAAAAATGGGCTTATCAGAAGCTCCTGATGCTTCTGTTGTGACGCTGCAGCTGCCTCCCACTGGCCCTTGTATGGGAATCCCAGCTCATCTTGGCCTTTTTATAGGATACTGCAGCAGAGGGAGGGAGAAGGCAGCGTCAGGTCTGCCCAAAGTCCCAAATTAGCCACCAAATAAAATAAAATAAATAAATAGAATTCACATTCCTGCCCTGGATCCCAGCCAGGGGATGGAGGAATTCAGGAGATGGGGATGCAAATGGGTGCAGGGTCTGTGGGTGCCAGTGCAAAACTCCAAGGAAATGGTTCAGCCAAAGGTGGGAAGAGCAGAGGCTCTGCCCTTTGCTCCTGGGGATGCTCCTGACAGGCCTGTAAATGCCAAGAGCATTTTCCTGCCCAAGGCAAAGCAGCTGGGAAACACCACACAAAAGGTGCATCCCACAAAGCATCATCCCACAGAACATCCCATGGAACATCCCATGGAACATCCCACAGAGCATCCCATGGAGCATCCTACAGAACATCCCACAGAACATCATCCCACAGAACATTCCACAGAGCATCCCACTGACCATCCCATAGAATATCCCACAAAACATCCCACAGAACATCATCCCACAGAACAACCCAAAGAGCATCCCACACAGCATCATCCCCCAGAGCATCCCTGGCCCCCCGTGCAGCAGCCCAGGTGTCCCCAGCTCCCACTGCCCCACCCAGCCCCCCGTGGGCCCTCCCTGGCTGCTGGCACACTCCAACCCCTCTGCCCCACACCCTGGCACCCTCCACCCTCCCCAAAACCTCCTGATTTTGCCATTTGGGGCCACGGCCACGCTCCAATGTGTTCCTCATTAGGAGGGGCAGACAGCCCAGAGCAGGAGTCTGAGCCCTGATCTCCTTTCCAGTTGCTGTCCGTCAGCACATGTACAACAAGTGCTGGGAAATTTCAGTGGGCATGTGTGGGACAGAGCCACTGGAGGGTTTTTTTTTTGTTTTTTTTCCAGCCTAAGGGATGGATAAAATGCCCTGGCTTGAGGCTGTGATGGACAGCAGGTCCAGGGAAGGCAGCTCTGCTGTGGTTTATTTTACCAAGGGCTTTGTTGGAAGAGGTGGTGATGAAGTTAACAGCCTGCGAGACATAATTGGCTCACATTAAAGCAAGGAAATGATATGTTTTGTTTTCCTCTTTTTTTTCTCTCTTTTTAATTTTTTTTTTCTTTTAAAACCATATTAAACAGGCAAAACCCACGCAGAGCCAAGGAAGGAGCAGGCAGCAGCTCTCAGGAATTTAGGGGAGGGGAGATTTTTTTGTCCCAAGTGTAAAGAAATCCAGTCCTTGCCATCAAAGACAAAGCAACTTCAACTTCAAAATGCCCAGCAGAAGTGGGCAAGGGAAGGGGGATCCAAAAAAACCCCAGGTTGTGGCACCACAACAGGCACTGCTCCAAAGCCTGGCCCAGCAGCTCCAACGGGACACAGTAAAAATAAAAATGCACTTAAAATTCCTCTGCAAATAATTTTATTATCCTGCCACCTGCCAGCAAACACAGGGTGTAGAAAACCTTGCTGGTGCCTCTGGATGTGCAGGATATTTCTTGCACTTGTTCTCAAAATTCAATTTTTAGCCCCTGGGGCTACATTTTGGGTGTGGGCTAAGCCTGGCAGTGGCAGAATCGTTGTCCTGAGGTCACGGGTCACCACCAGCCTGCCCTGGAGAGATCCCTGCAGGGATTGCCATGGACGTGCAGCCCTGTGCTCACCAAGTTTTCACCCAGCACCCAAACCCCATCGTGGCTCAGCACCAGGGCACTGAGAGCCATCAGGGCCCATCCCAGCTGGAAGCAGCCACATCCCAGTGCTGCCCAGCGCTGGATTTTGTGGGAAATCCCAAAGCACAGCATCCCTGGGGACACCCAGCTGTGTGTTTGTCACTGCACGGGTGACCCCAAACACAGCACCCAGGCAGGGCAGGGCAGATCCAAGGGGTGCCAGGACATCCAGGGATCCCTCCCTCTGCCAGGAGCAGCCCTGGGGACATTCAGGATCCAGAAGAGTCCCCAGCCCTGGCACTGCTCACTCCCAAAGCTGTCACAGAAGTCACAGTGAGTGACAAAATCACCACATGCCATAGGAAGGGCTGGAAACCCACAACCTTTCCCCACGTCCCCTTTTCATCTGCTCTCCCAGTTTCACTTGTGCCCACAGCCACTGGAATTTGTGGGCCACGAGACTTCATGTGACCTCCAAAAAAAGCCCCACAAGCAGGTTAAAGTGTCCCACAAGCAGGTTAAAGTGTCCCACTCTTGGTCTATCCCCCACCCAGCTGAAGGGCACACACACATCTTCCAGCTCATCCCAGCTCCTGGCTTAGCCAGGTTGGAAATGGGACACCAAAACCACTCACTGCAAGCATGGGGAGATGAACAACCTTTCCATTTGCACGGCAACAAGGAAACCCCCTAAATTCAACCATTTTCTAACTTATAAACAACAAAAAAACCCCCAAATAACCTCAATGGGAAATTCTAATTTTGTTTAGAAATGTCATCTCCAAATGGCACATGAGAAATCCCACTCAGACCCGGCCCTGCTGACAGGCAAAGGTTTATCCCCACAAAATCTCCACAGAAACCCATCACTTTTGACAGTAGGTGTGGACCCTGGAAGCAGAGTGGGAAGGCAGGAAGGGGGAAGCCAGGAGGCACAGGCAGCACCAGCCCTGAGCCACAGCAAACCCCTCTCAGAGCTCATTCCCAGGCAAGGTGCAGCTTTTTCCAAAGCATTCCCAGCACAGATTTAATGTGATTTCAAAACTAGGTGCACCTTTTTTTTTTTTTTCCCCAATGCATGCCGCCCATGCCAGCCTCTCTTCCCAAAACCTGCAGCACTCCATCATCCAGCTCCGTGTTGGAGCAGGGAGGATCCAGTCCCACACGCATTTCTCAGTCTGTCAGGCAGAGTTTTTCCTCTGCTCTGTGTTTGGATACTTACAAAGCCATTAGCATCCTTCTCATGCACATCCATCATCGGGCCTTCAAACTCCAGCAAGCCCCAAAAAAAGCTATTTTCCACTCACCATGCAACCTGCCAGGCTCTGTTCTTCTACTCTGCGTTCCTTCGTCCATCGAAGGGCGTTTCAGCAAGTTCAGAGTCCGACCAAACAAACAGATGGCAGCCTGAAAGGTGCTGATTTTCTCCTCTGCAGGGGGAGTGGGGTGAGGGATCCAGCCAGGGAAGAGCTGGGTTCTGTCTGCCAGGTTGGAAAAGCTAACCTGGGCTCCAGGTGCTGATGCCCACAGGGAGCTGGGGGTTCAGGGATTATTCTTCCAAAGCTGTGGGGGTTTTGGAAAGCTGTGGGTGGAGCTAATTCCTGAGCTGGGAGTCCCCCAGTTCCACCACCCAGGGGTGCCTCAAGCACCCACCTTCACCCCCTGTGTGCCCAGCAGCCACCTCCTGCGTGGCTCTGCAAACCCAGCACACGCTGATCTGCAAGGAAATATTTCATCATGACACCTCAGCACCACCCTGGTGGCTCCTCAGCAGGGACCACACTCCCCAAAATCACCCACGCTGCAAAAGCCCAGCTCTGCCCCAGCCTCAGGATGTGGGGGATGCAGAGAGAACCATTCCTGCCCCAGCCCAGGGCACAGCAGCCCTGACCCAGCACAGACACCAGGCTTTCTTCCATCCTGACCCAGAACTCACCAGCTCCAGACTCACAGCAAGATTTATGAAAGGATGTGGCCAGATGAGCGATAGAGATGGATAGCCCTGAGGAGTGACTGATTTCTCCCTCACCAGAGGGATAGAAATGAATTTATGAATTGGGTTCCTTGAGTTGCCAGGTGGCTTTGATGCTGGTTATTTTTTTGCATGTGTTCGTGATCTATCTCCCAGCTGTCGGGGGGGAGGAAAGTCCCGGGGAGCTGGAGCAATGCATCACTCAGCCGAGGCAGCCAACAGCTCTCAACAAAACCAGATTGCCCTTCAATCAGCCAGGGGTTGCTCTGCTTTCCCAAAGTGGGCACCTCAGCCCTCCCCGGTGCACCCCGGAGCTGTGATTTGCTGCAGACAGTGCAGGAGCCATGTGAGGATGGCCAAGCACAGCCCAGCAGAGCCAGCGCTGCCCCCGAGGCTGCTCTCACCTTGCCCACCCCTTGTTGTTCTGCAACGACCCACAGAAGGTCAGGGAGATCTGGAGCAAGCTGGTGGATCCTTTATTCCTTACCAAAAATGCACTTCTAGAAAAAAAATGAACAAAAACCCAAAGAGCAGAGTGAGGATGTGGTGCAAGGACCTGTTCCACCACACCCGAGGGACTCCCTTCCCTCAGGGGACACTCTGGGACAGACCTGCCCGAGGGCTCAGCCCGAGCCAAGAGCAGCACAGACAGCGGCTCCCCCTGAGCTTCCCGGAGCTACAGGTGCTTGGAGGGTTTTCAAGACACAAAGTAATTTCCTGCTCGAAGCAGTTGACAAATCTGCACAGAAACTGGAGAACCCTCTGTGTTTCAGGGGTGGATGCTGCAAAATCATGTGGTGGGAGCCAGCCCAAACTCGTGGAGCAAAGTGCAAGCGAGGGAGGGAACTGAGGCTGTCTGCTGGTGGAAGGGGAGCCCCGGGCACAGGGACCAGTGACCTCCCTGCTCAGACCAACACAGAGCTGGGAATTTTTTGGAGGAGCTGTCCTGCCCACGCCTCTGTCCCCCCCAATCCATGACCTTTCTTCCTACGGGGAAATCAGAGCCTCGAGTGCCTGAGTCAGCTGTAAATCCCCTGCAGGATCAGACAGGAAAGGCAGCTCTTGGTGGTTGCAGAAGGAGAACCAGTTTGCACGGAGGGAAGACGCAGCAGCTCCTGAGGTGTCACTGCAGCTTCCACGCAGGCTTAGGGGTGCAGAGACCATCCCTGCGTTCCAAAAAGCCCAAGGGGAACGGTGGAAATAAGAGGAGCACTGCAGTGGTTTGGGGACATAGACCTTTTGCTAATTAAATCCAAGTGGCTTTGGGTTCAGAGCAAGCAAGGCACAGACATGTCCCTTTCCTACAGCGTGAGTTTGGACCTTGCAGCCCCCCCAGAACCCAGCACAACACTGCCCAAGGAGGCCTGTGGGATTGGGGGGATCAGGGTGAGGGGGCAAACGCACCCATGAGTGCCCTGGGCTCACCCACTATGGCAGGGATGCTGCCACATCCTCCCCTTTTCCATCCTCATCACTGTCCTTCATCCCCATCCCCTGCTCCTTCTGCCCACTCCAGGTTCACCTCCCTCTGTTTTCCTCTCCTCCTCCTTCCCCACCTCTGTTCTACACTGAAAACCCTTTCCCAGGGTGGCTCTGGAGGCTCCCACAGATGGAATTTTCCCCTGTCTGTAGAACTGGGTCAGTCTCACTGGTACCAGTTCCTCAATGGCAGAGACGTGGCCTTAGCAAAGGGACGTTTCTGCTGGTGAGCACAGCTCTGTGAGGACCATCCCTGCAAGTGTCACTGCAGTGACAGGGTTTGGGGCTGGGCAGGGTGAAGACCGCAGGACACCTCTGTCACCGTCACTGTCACCCCGTGCCTCTCTTCCTGCTGGTTTTCCGGGCCCTCCCACCCCCAGTTTCCTGCTGAGGGGCAGCCGGGTGTGAGCCCACGAGGCACAGATTTCTCTGATTAGGCAAGGCCGGCCAGCCTCTCCCCTTTCGCTTTCAGCTGCCTCTTCCTCCCCTTGCCCTGGGCAGCCCCAGCAGCAGCAGCAGCAGCAGCAGCAGCAGCAGCAGCAGCAGCAGCAGCATCCTCCCCGGGAGCAGCGGAACCGGCCCCGGCCCCGGCCCCGCGGGGCCATGGAGCGCAGCGACCGCCAGCCCCTGGTGAGGCAACCGAGCTCCTCGTACCGCACCTTCCCCCAGAGCGCTGCCAGGAGGCTCGACAAGGAGTACCTGAGGTGAGCGCCTGGGTGGGCAGCGGCTGGGCTGTGCCCCCCATCCCGCGGGCACTTGGGGGAAGAGCAGTTCCATATTCCTGCCGTTCCTGAGCTGCTCTTAGACGGGATCTCATCCCGCCCGAGGTGGCTGGAGGAGCCCGCTTGGAAGCTGATGGGTTTGTGTGATTCCTGCGGGGTATGAGGTCCTGCTTGGGGGGCACGGGGGCTTTGGAGGAACCTTTTTCCTTTCCATGCTGGCATGAACCGGCTGCTTGCTGAGTCCATGGAGCCACCCAGCTCCAGCTTCTGCTTTTCTTGCTTTGCTGAACCCCCTGGGGGGAATGAGGTTCCTGGCACAGAGGGAAGCACCAGCGCAGCAGGAACTCAGAGAAACCCCACCAGCTTGGGGCTGTGCAGGGTCCTTTTCCCGGAAAAATCCCTCCCTGGGTGTCACCAGAGCCTCGGCAAAGGCTGCGGGAAGCGGGTTGAAGTTTCTGCTGGCACCCGACACGTCCGTGTCTCCCGCAGGAGCCTCCACAACAAGCGGCTCTACCTGGCTGTGTTTGCCGCTGTCCTGGGCAACTTCAGCTTCGGCTTCGCCCTGGTTTATCCCTCCCCGGTCATCCCTGCCCTGGAGAATCACCCCAGCCCTGCGCTGAGGCTGGACCAGCACACAGCGCCCTGGTTCGGGGTGAGGAGCTCGGTTATCCCTGCCAGGGTGGGGACAGTGCCGGGGGGTGCCAGGCTCACACAGCGCCCTGGTTCGGGGTCAGGATGGGGGACAGGATGGGGCAGAGGCGGGGGGTGCCTGGAGGATGCCAGGCTCACACAGCCCCTCTGCACACCCCGCAGTCGGTGTTCACGCTGGGAGCGGCGGCGGGCGGGCTCGGCACGATGCTGCTCAACGACTGCCTGGGCCGCAAGCTGAGCATCATGTTCTCGGCTCTGCCCTCGGCGCTGGGATACGCGCTGCTGGCCGGAGCCCAGGGCCTCTGGATGCTGCTGCTGGGCCGGGTGCTGACGGGCTTTGCCGGCGGGGTGACCTCCGCCTCCATCCCGGTAACGTGCCCGGGGAACGCGGGGCAGGAGGTGCTGGGGATGGGCTGGGGGTTGCGGGGCAGGAGGTGCTGCGGTGCCCTGGGGGAGCTGGGGGATGATGCTGGGGCACCCCGCTGCATCAGCAGAGCCGTAGAGCTGTGTCTGTGCGAGCGGGGATGGGGAGGATGCAGCAGCCAGGGATGGGGAGGATGCAGCAGCCAGGGATGGGGAGGCTGTACCCGCTGCGCAGCCCTGGCACGGCTCCCCGGAGCTGAGCCCGTTGGTGCTGCACTTCCTCGCCTGCAGGAAAGACAAGGCAGGTCCTCAGCCCCTGCTCCTCCCAGCAGTAATTTCCTCCCAAACACCACCCTCGTGTTTCACACGGAGGGGAAGGCGGGAGTTGAGTAACACCGGGGCAGCTCTTTCCAGTAAGGGAGGCTCTGGAGCACTTCTCCCACCCCGGGGGGAGGAGGGAAGTGGTGGTGCCGGCCAGGCTGTCCTCTCCTCCGGGCTGATGCAGCTGGAACCATCAGGTCCCCACCCCTGGAGGGCAATTCCCCAGCAATCTGGGCTTCCTCTGGTGATAGAGGGCAGGAGAAGCAGGTGACAAGGGGACTTTGCAGCTCTGTGAAGTGTGTGCTGTCCCTGTCCAGGTTTACATCTCGGAGATCTCCCACCCGGGGGTCAGGGGGATGCTGGGTGCCTGTCCCCAGATCATGGCAGTGCTGGGCTCCCTCGTCCTGTACGCTCTGGGCAAGTATCTCCCTGATATCCCCGGGTCCAGGGCAAGGCTGTGGGGAGGGGGAGTCCAAAATAAACCACCTTCTGAGCAAGGGGAGGGCTTGTTCCCCTCAGAGCCACC
>VWYE01017501.1:2311-35099 GCA_013398995.1 Alaudala cheleensis | reverse complement strand
AAAAATCCCTCCCTGGGTGTCACCAGAGCCTCGGCAAAGGCTGCGGGAAGCGGGTTGAAGTTTCTGCTGGCACCCGACACGTCCGTGTCTCCCGCAGGAGCCTCCACAACAAGCGGCTCTACCTGGCTGTGTTTGCCGCTGTCCTGGGCAACTTCAGCTTCGGCTTCGCCCTGGTTTATCCCTCCCCGGTCATCCCTGCCCTGGAGAATCACCCCAGCCCTGCGCTGAGGCTGGACCAGCACACAGCGCCCTGGTTCGGGGTGAGGAGCGCGGTTATCCCTGCCAGGGTGGGGACAGTGCCGGGGGGAGCCAGGCGCACACAGCGCCCTGGTTCTGGTCAGGAGCTGGGAGGCAGCATGGGGCAGAATCGGGGGGTGCCTGGAGGATGCCAGGCTCACACAGCGCCCTGGTTTGGGGTCAGGAGCTGGGGGGTGCCCGCGGGGATGCCAGCCTCACACAGCCCCTCTGCACACCCCGCAGTCGGTGTTCACGCTGGGAGCGGCGGCGGGCGGGCTCGGCACGATGCTGCTCAACGACTGCCTGGGCCGCAAGCTGAGCATCATGTTCTCGGCTCTGCCCTCGGCGCTGGGATACGCGCTGCTGGCCGGAGCCCAGGGCCTCTGGATGCTGCTGCTGGGCCGGGTGTTGACGGGCTTTGCCGGCGGGGTGACCTCCGCCTCCATCCCGGTAACGTGCCCGGGGAACGCGGGGCAGGAGGTGCTGGGGATGGGCTGGGGGTTGCGGGGCAGGAGGTGCTGCGGTGCCCTGGGGGAGCTGGGGGATGATGCTGGGGCACACCGCTGCATCAGCAGAGCCGCAGGGCTGTGTCTGTGCGAGCGGGGATGGGGAGGATGCAGCAGCCAGGGATGGGGAGGCTGTACCCGCTGCGCAGCCCTGGCACGGCTCCCCGGAGCTGAGCCCGTTGGTGCTGCACTTCCTCGCCTGCAGGAAAGACAAGGCAGGTCCTCAGCCCCTGCTCCTCCCAGCAGTAATTTCCTCCCAAACACCACCCTCGTGTTTCACACGGAGGGGAAGGCGGGAGTTGAGTAACACCGGGGCACCTCTTTCCAGTAAGGGAGGCTCTGGAGCACTTCTCCCACCCCGGGGGGAGGAGGGAAGTGGTGGTGCCGGCCAGGCTGTCCTCTCCTCCGGGCTGATGCAGCTGGAACCATCAGGTCCCCACCCCTGGAGGGCAATTCCCCAGCAATCTGGGCTTCCTCTGGTGATAGAGGGCAGGAGAAGCAGGTGACAAGGGGACTTTGCAGCTCTGTGAAGTGTGTGCTGTCCCTGTCCAGGTTTACATCTCGGAGATCTCCCACCCGGGGGTCAGGGGGATGCTGGGTGCCTGTCCCCAGATCATGGCAGTGCTGGGCTCCCTCGTCCTGTACGCTCTGGGCAAGTATCTCCTTGGTGTCCCCGGGTCCAGGGCAAGGCTGTGGGGAGGGGGAGTCCAAAATAAACCACCTTCTGAGCAAGGGGAGGGCTTGTTCCCCTCAGAGCCACCACCAGAGCTGTGCTGAGGGGGCTGGGCAGGGTCATTCGTGCCCCTTGCCCTGGGGTGTGTGCAGGGATGAATCCATAGCCCACATGGACCTGTGGCCATCTCTGTGCTCACAGATCCAGGTCCTGATGAGGTTCTGCCAGGGCTGAAGGTCACCACAGGATGATGTTCCTGACCATCACCTGCCAGCACATGCCCTGCTTGCTGCAGGATCTTGCTGGATACTCTCAGATTTGCTGGAATTTCCAGCAAACGCTGCTGTAATAGGAGAGAATACATTCGAAATCTTTATTTTTATCATTACCATTTTTCCTGCTGGGTTTATGAAATGAAACCATTGGGGTGCCCAGGTGGAGGCAAGGCCAGGACACCCATTGCTGAGTGTTTCCCCCCTCCCTGTGCTGCTCTGGCAGGGCTGGTCCTGGACTGGCGCTGGCTGGCCGTGGCCGGGGAGGTGCCGGTGCTTGCCATGGTCCTCCTGCTCTGCTTCATGCCCAACTCGCCCCGGTTCCTGCTCTCCCAGGGCAAGGAGGAGGAGGCTCTGGGCTCCCTGTGCTGGCTGAGGGGTGAGGACACAGATTATGCCCGGGAGTATGAGCAGATCCAGGACAGCGTGAGGAAGCAGGTGAGGAAGCTCAGCACGGGGAGATGGAACATGCAAACTGCAAAAATCCATCCCCTGGGCAAATCCTGAGCCACCCTCTGGTTCCCAGAGGTGTTCCCACTTTGTGTTTCTGCCTCTGTCCCCTGCAGAGCCGTTGGGTTTCCTGTGCTGAGCTGAAGGACCCCTTCCTTTACAAGCCCATCCTGATTGCAGGGGGAATGAGGTTCCTGCAGCAGCTCTCGGGGGTCACCTGCATCCTCGTGTACCTGCAGCCAATCTTCAAGAAAACATCTGTCATCCTGGTGAGCCCTGGGGTTCAGCTCCTGCTCAGGCTGCCTGGGCCTTCAGGGAGGGTTGCCCAATGCTCCCAGTTCCCTACAAACATAAAACCCTTTTTTAAAGGACCTGCCCTGCAAAATGCTGAGGGAGGATGGGGAGCAGGACTGACCCCACTGTCTCCCTGCTCCTCCTCTGAGCTTCAGGCTCATCATCTCCAGTCTCCTACTGGGAGAACAGCTCTGGCCAAGTCACCAGCAGCTGTAGGAACGTGCCCCTTGCCCCAGCTCAGCCTTCCCACTGGTTTTTTTGCAGAAAGCAGAGTATGATGCAGCTCTGGTTGGCCTGGTCCGTCTGTCCGCAGTGGCCATCGCTGCTGTGTCCATGGATAAAGCTGGGAGGAAGATTCTCCTTTTTGTATCAGGTATGGCTCTCTCCACTTCTCCCCCTCTCTTCCCAAGGGAAGCTCTCACTGAAGGATTTTCAGGAGCTCTGCAAGTGTGCAGGAGTGGAAAATTCAGCCCTACAGGAGGGGAGGCAGGGAGGTCTCTTGCCCTTGGTGGTGGTTCAGCTCCTCAGCAGGGCCATTCCCAGGAGCTTGGCATGGAGAAGATCACTCTCCCACCATTCCCACTGTGCTGTTGCCTCTCTCCACAGCTGGTGTCATGTTGGTCTCCAACCTGACCATGGGGCTCTACGTCCACTTCGTGCCAGCTTCTCACAACGGCACCAACGTGGCCAACACGACCCTGCTGAGCTCTGCCAGCCTCCCTGCTGAGCCAACCAACTACATCACCCTCATCCCCCTGCTGGCAACCATGTTCTTCATCATGGGTAGGTGCACAGGGCACAGCACTGGCCAGCAGCCAGGGGAGGGTGTTTCTCATCCAAGGCAGGGTGATGTGGAGCAAGGAGATTGGGCTTGGAGTTGGAAGGAAGGCAGATGTCCCTGGATGACACAAATGGGAGGGGTGATGATTGCTGGGGCAGCAAGGCAGGATTGCTCAGGGCTCTTCTACACTCCTCAGTGACCTCCAAAGCCCTTTCCCCTCCTCCCCTGCAGGTTATGCCATGGGCTGGGGCCCCATCACTTGGCTGCTGATGTCAGAGATCCTCCCCCTCAAAGCCCGTGGGGTGGCCTCGGGGCTCTGTGTGGTCGTGAGCTGGCTGACAGCCTTCACCCTGACCCAGTTCTTCCTCCCAGTCGTGGTGGGTACTGCCCGGGGGTGTCCAGCAGCCCCTCCTCAGCCCCTCTCTGCACCAGCTCACTGCTGCTTTCTGCCCCACTTTCCAGAACGCCTTCGGCCTCGAGGTGCCCTTCCTGTTCTTCGCTGTCATCAGTGCTGGGAACATCTTATTCACAGGCTGCTGTGTCCCTGAAACCAAAGGCAGGTCCCTGGAGCAGATCGAGGCCTTTTTCAGGACTGGCCGGAGGTCGTTCCTGAGGTAGGAGCTGCCCTTGCCCAGGCTGGAGGGCAAAGCCAACTTGTGCTGCTGCAAGTGGAGGCTGGAGCTCCCTGAGGGAGAGGAAAGGGCAGCAGTGATCGTCTTCCTCTGGCTGTAGAAGTTGCCAGCTGGAACTTTACCTTCTCCTCCCGTCACCCAACGCTGCCTGTTGCTCTCTGCACAACCTTGGGATGGGAGCAGGTCACCAGGGCCAGGCTGGAGTAAACCACTGGAAGAACAATGGTGTGGCTGTGGACAGGAGAGCATGGCTGTCCTCTGCTCAGCAGCCCATGAGTCTGAGGGCTTGGCTGGAGCTGAGTTTACTGCTGGAGCCATTCTGGCAAAAAGCTCATCATGTAGCTGCAGGAATAAAACAGTTTTGCCTCCAAGTGCAAGACATGGCCTTGGTTTGCAGAGAAGGGAGGGATGGGAGAGGCAGAGCAGGACTGTGACAAGGGGAGCACAGCAGCCTGCAGCTCCCCCAGAGGAGTCTCAGGCACTCAAGGACCACGAAAGAGGCAGAGCCAGATCTTTTGTATAAAAAGCTGCCACGTTTTATTGCTCTAAAAACACACATTACACTAGAAGCCTAATGAACAAGACCAAATACAGTTCACAAAAGAAAACCCAGGACAAAAGAATGGGAACAGACAAACATTCAGCTGTAGTGCAAGTGATTCCCTGTGGGAAAGACACAATGAGGACTGACAACACTTTGTGCTGGGCTGGGTCCTTCCCACGTGGGGTTTGACCCACCCAAGAAGAAGTAGGTGGATGTGCCTCCACCTCCACCACTTTGAGATTTCAACTGCATAGTTAGTAGCAAATCAGTCTTACCCCTTTCCTGTGTGTCCTGCAAGATCAAGACCTTTTTTATAGTTATTTTTTCAGAGCTAACCCGAGGTAAAACACAGCTGCAGGAGGTGGTTATGGCTGTGAGGAGCAAATGGCCTTGCTCAGTCCAAGCTGACTCCCCCAAAAGGGCAGAAGCACAAAGGCTGAGCTGAGACATGATGTGCCCAAGCTCCTGAAATGCACTTGGCACCCCGAGAGCTGTTCCTGGGACACTCAGCCTGCTGTCACAAGGAAGCAGGGGGTAAAACAGCATGTTTGAGCCAGCCCTCCAGATGTGCCAGCTGCCATTTGGATCTCCTGCAGCAGGAGATGAGAAATCACCTAAGAGGAGATGTGCTTTATCACAGCATTAATTTAAAACAGCCTAGGACAGAGGGAGAGTGGTGGGCCAAAATAAAAAAAAAACACAGAAAACATTCATTATTAAACCTACCCTTTGCTGCTGAGACCCTTTTCCAGAAAGATGTTCAGCCCTGGCTGGAACACAACTTTTTCTAAGCATGGCCTGACTAGGAGAGGTCTCAAGAGCCTCTGGTTTGCACTGACCTTCTGAAGATCAGGAATTCTGGCAGCCCTGTGCTCGAGCATTCTCTTTCTCACATGGCTATGGACCAGGTCTTGATATCTTCACTTCAGTGAAACCCTTCCCTGAAGACAGTAGATGGTTTTTTTTTCCTGAGGAAAAAAATGACAGAGATGAATTGAGCTCCCCAGGGCTCTGGCTAAGGAGGAAATGCCCCAGTAGGAAACGAGGCTGGACTCTTCAGCTCCTGAGAGAACCTCACTGGAGGAGCATTTTCTGAGTGACCTCCTTTCTTCAGCACAGCAAGCCCAAGGGCCTCTGCTACAACGTTTGGAGTCTGAGAAATCATCTGAGAAATCACAGTGGCTCTTTGCAGAGGTAGAATGGTGTTTTTATTCACTGCACACACAGAGAGTCAATGGGTGTTACAAAAGCAGCTCCTGCCCAGAGCAGCGAGCTCTGCTCTGCTCTTCACGCCCTGGGGGACACAGAGCTGCCACACACGAGTGGCAGAGGCAGGGAAGAGTGGCACAGGGCATAAATGCTGCCCTGGTGACTGGTGTGTGACAGGCCACTGCTCCCCAGGGCTCCACTCTCGCTGTCCTCAGCGCATCACCCACCCCTGAGCCCTCACACCCTGTCCTTCCCCAGGCCTGGAGAGCAGAACCTGCTGCACAGAGCCCCTGAGGATCAGCCTGGATGCCCTCAGCAGGGGCTGGGTTGAGCCTGTGAAACCTCCAGAGCAGGGTTTGAACTCCATTTGTCCTTGCACAGCTCCGAGCACCCCGAGGGTGCCTCTAAACACAACTAACAGCCACCATGCACTGGCATTTAACTACTCTGATGCTACTACTCTAAAGCTCCTTCCTATCTCCACCACGTGGAGGTGAGACCGTCCCTGACTGTCACTGCAGCTCTCACAAGCCACGGGTGCTGTCACCAAGCCTGTCTGCAATGATGGCAGCGTCTGGCTTGGCTCCAGAACTGCTCCAGACAGCCAAAATTCCCCAGGGTTCCCCTGTAGGAGTCACCCACCCTTGGAACACGGATCTGAGCCACCTCCAGTTGTGACAGGCACAGACACTTCAAGCCCTGTGGCCAAAAGCTCCAGCTCAGCTCTTTCAGAGGAGTCCCTGGGGCTCATTTTCAGCTCAGGGCTGAGCTTTGCCACCCTCTCACGGTGGCAGATGGATGCAGCTTCTTCCCTTGCCTCAGCCCCAGGGCCAGACCCTGCTGCCACAAAACAGATGACCAGTGGCAGACGAGGGTCCCACCAGTTCTGTGCTTCCTCCAGAGCACCCTGGGAGCCTCAGCCCTCGAGCTGTGCTTTGCCTTTCTCCTCCTGACACTAAAGCTACTGCAGAACTACTCACAGAGCAAAGCTGCCACTACCAGAGACACCGACATGCATCAGCCTGCAACATTCCTCTACTAAACACTACAGAGCTCCCCACACCCCCCTGGAACCAAAGCACCTCTGAAATCAAAGCAGGTGCCCTTTGCTCAGGCAGGACTCTGCCCTTGCAGCACCCAGAGGTTATTCCCACTGGAATATCCCACATTCCTGCTGCAGCACCCACCCCTGCAGGCACTGCACTCAGCACCAGGGATCAGCCAAGGGCTGGGGGCTCCAAACCAGCACAGCTTTTATGGAAAAAAAAGCTGCTTTTATGGGAAAAAAACAATCATCCAAGCTGGTGATGCCTGCTCTGCATCCCAGACAAAGGGGTGTTGGAGCAATCCCAGTTCAAAGGCAGGGGGGAAAGGGGTTTTGCACAAAAAGGGTGACCACATCCTCTGGAAATGCTGGCTGGTGGGAATCCTCACAGCTCCTGAGCTGCAGGGGAGAAGCAGCAGCTCACAGGAGCCAGCAGCTTGAGGAAGGGCAGGGTCTGAGGAGAGTTTTCAGCCACAGAGCACCCCTCTGACAGACAGCACTCGGCCTCCAGCAGCATTTCTCTGACCACAGCACAACCCCTCTGTCCCCAGGGGACACAAAGTGCTGGTGGCTGCCCCAATCCAGCACTTACAGCCCAGTTTTCCTCCCTCCTCTCTCCCAGAAGAGGAGGAAAACTCAGTTTGTCAAGCTTTTTGTGGTCCAGAACAAGACAAAGGGGTCAGAGGACAACAGACTTTTTTGGAAGAGTCT
Organism: Alaudala cheleensis; assembly: GCA_013398995.1. NCBI lineage: Eukaryota > Metazoa > Chordata > Aves > Passeriformes > Alaudidae > Alaudala > Alaudala cheleensis. The sequence goes on along the minus strand of VWYE01017501.1, from coordinate 27,745 downwards.
GAGAAACACTCTGAAGGCTGAAATTGGATTTTGCAGCAACCAGGGCTGTCCCTGGGTTCAGAGACCCCTGGTGAAATGAGGCAGCCCTGTGAAGGACAGGAGACAGAGCACTCCTTTCTCCCATATCCAGAGAAAATCAGTCCCATCAAAATACTTAAATAACTAGAAATAAATTATTCCCCTTTTTCCTAATCAAAACAAAAAGCAACCGTATAAAAATCAAATAAATTAAAAACCCCAGGACAAGTTGTGATGAGAAGAGGGGGATCTGGGCTCAGTGAGCAGTTTTGTACTACATGGTACAAAGCAAACAAAAAATAGAATGTGAAAACCACAGAAAGAGCCTGGAACAGCAAAGTAAAACATCCCAGCTGTCACACTGAAACGAGGCAGCCTCTCCTCTGCTTGCACAGGGAGGATGTGCCACCTTCCCATACAAAACCAGCTCAGGATTGATGTAAAAAAACCACAGTCCCAAAGACAAAGCTGGACCAGGCAAGCAAAGAGCAGGTCCCTTCACAGAGGGATGCAGGGAGGGAACAGAGCAGAGTCCCAGGCAGGAATGCTCTTGCACATCAGTGACCCTCACACCAGCCAAAAATCCCACTTGGCTCAAGAAACAACATCCTCTTTCAGCTGAGGCACAGCAAATATTGTTTCCCTTCTGCCCCACTAAAAGAGTGAAGCTTAAGAAAAGTGTCCTTATTAAGACAAAGTAATTAATTCTTATAATTTAAGTGAATTGCAGTAACTGCCTGCAGCTGTATCCAGAGGAAGCAGGAGGTCCCAGGATCTGCCCAGCAGCTCCCCTGCAGAGATGGATTTGATCTTCAGATGGGTTTTTGCTGGAAGTCCTTTCCCATGCAGCAATGCCTCCAGTGCCTGGTCCCATAATTCAAATATTAATTTTAATTCATATTAAGCTTAAGCATCAGGAGGTTTTGCAAACCCTGGGTTTGGTGTTATACCCAGGAAGGGCCATCCCAGGGAGTGTCCCTGAACACATGGGAGGTGTTCTGTCCCTCCTCACCCATCCAGAGAGCAGTCCCCAAAGGGGCACTCCAAAAAAAAAAAGAAAAGCCAAAAAGGCTGGGAAAGCAGCACTCAGAGAGTCAGCACCTCTGCAGCAAAAAGAAAAAAGAAATATTAAAAATTAGGGGCACTGTGAGATATTGGATTGAAGGTTGAGGAGAGAACGTGCTGAGGTCTGGCTGCTGGTGTGAGGAGAGGACACAGCCTGCCCCAGCCCCTGAGATTTCCAGTTGCTGCAGCATCCAGGGGAATCGTGGTGGAGCAGGGAGTGCAGAGGACAGAGGGAAGGGCAGAGTGGATCTCCACCTCTTCATCTCAGAGTCCAGGAGGTGCTACCCCGAGCTGGTGTCCTTCAGAGAGCCTGTCCCTCCAGGCTCCCCGTGAGCTTCTCCTCATCCATCTGCTTCTGCTGCTGGTGGATGCGGGCGTAGGAAATGGCATCTCCCCTGTGGAGAGAAGGGAGAGCGTGGGGATGGCAGGGATGGTCCCAGCTGGGGCCTGGCTCCCTGTGCCAAGGGATTCCAGCAGTGAAACCACCCTGGCATCTCCCCTGTGGAGAGAAAGGACAGTGTGGGGATGACAGGGATGGTCCCAGCTGGGATTCCAGCACTGAAACCACCCAGGCTGGCCCTCTCCAACCCCCACAGCTGCTCTCTGCCCCAGAGCTGGGCCCATCCACCCAACAGCTGCAGGAAGAAGAGTGGCACCCTCAGGACAAACCGATCTGAACTCCCCAAAGCTCCGACCTTCAGCAACAACCCCCAGGACCTTCCCTCCCAGGGCTCTGAGAGGAGGGAGATTTTCTCCAGCCTCGTGCAGGAGGAAAGCAGAGCCTCAGGGTGGAAAACAGAGCTCCATCCCCTCCTTCCCTGCCCTCCACGAGCTGCTGGGCCTCTCTTACTTCTTCCCAAGAGCCGACAGCCCATAGAGAACTCCGGTGGCGAAGGCGATGGCGTTGCCGAAGAGCGTGGTGAGCGTCAGGCTGAGCATGACGGGGAACACGGCCATCCTGCAAGAGAGAGGGGAGCAGCCCTCAGCCCTGCTCCCCACGGGCTGCAGGGGCTGTCCTTTTCCCCCCAGCAGCATCACTCACCCGCAGTAGAAGGCTGCTTTCTGCCAGGCCCGCAGCCTGTCGGCCCGGGCGGACACGGCGTTGGCGAACTCGATGAACTGGCAGCAGAAAGGGGCCTCGCACAGGAACAGCACGAAGGCGTTGAGCCTCCAGGGGGAGAGCAAAGCAGGGTTAATGCTGTCTCTAAACCCACCCAGAGTGGGGGTCAGCAGTGCCCCCCAGTCCCACACAGAGCAGGCATTTCAATGCTCCAGGCAGGTGGGGCTGGGCCCCGCTCCGCTCACCCCCCAATTCTTGATGATTTCCAAATTTCCAAGCCCTGCTGCCCCAGACTTTTTTTGGTTAAGGTATCTCAGTATTTATCTAAAAATGTATTAAAAATAATATAAATAGAATAAACCTAACTTCTCAACCTGCCTGATGGAGCAAGATCTGGCAATCCCCAGAGCCTGAGGGAGGTTTCACTCCCATCCCACTGCCCAAGCAGGGCAGCTCTGCCCCCCTCCTCAGTGGGGTCTGGTTCACAGTGCCTCCCTCCCAGCAGGAAAATGAAATAAACCCCGCTCACATCATCCACACGCCGGCTGCGATGTTCAGGGGGTTGATGGTGACACAGTTCCAGAGACCAGCAAAGGCACAGGCTGGAAAGAAAGAGGCTTTCAGTGACCACCAACCCTGTGTGCCCTTGGCCAGCCCCTGTGGGCACTGCAGGGCAGCAGAAGACAGTGGGTGGAAAGGTCTGGAGGCCCAAAAGGAGCCTGGAATGCAGGATACCTCCTCTGGTATCCTTCTGCTCTGAGTGCTGTTCCAACAAATCTTTCCCTTGTGTAGAGCAACATTTGCTTCCACGTGGAGTCCAGGATGTGCACCTGGGGTTTATGTGCCAAGGAATCCCTGCTGCTTTGTCCCAAGGCAGACAGGCAGTGCCAGCAGGTTCCACCTCTGAGCAGCACAGGGCAAGTTCAGCAAGAACATGACTTGCACGCTGGCAAATAATAAATACAGCAGAGGTGAACCCAGCCTCTGCCACTCACTGCTGCTTCTGTGCAGCTTCACCAGAGATGGGCAGAAAAGAGCCAAGTTCAGGTCTCTGCTGATGCAAAAGGAAGGGAAAAAAGCCCAAAATAACCCCAGTGCTCCTGGCTCTGTAACTCAGGGAGAGGACTGAGCTGAGCTGCATCCACTCCTTGCTGCCTCATTAAACTTGCAGAGTGTTCCTGGCACCTGATACGGCCCCTTCCCTGTGCCAGTGCCAGAGCCAGCACCAGGAACTCGAGCCCAGGTGGGAGGGCAGGAGATACCAGCTCAGCAAACAGCATCTCACTGCAGAACTCCAGCTCAAATTAATTCTGCAGCCTTTAAAGGCTGTCTTGGGGGTGGTGGAGAGCAGCAGAGTGCCTCTCTGAGGGTGAGACCAGCCCTGGACTGAGGATTTTGGGTGTCTGCTGAAGGGATCCCTGAGCAGAGCTCTAGTGAGCAGCCCTGACCTTCAACAGCCTGGCACATGCTTGCAAGGTTTCTTTTAAGCAGTTGCTGCTGAATCCTCAAAGTTCCTTTAAAAATAGTTATCCTTGTTTACCAGGCTGGGAAGCAGAATTGGGAGGCAATGACAGGACAGGCTGAAGGTCACCCCATGAGCAAATGACCTCCTGGTCTTAGGAAACACCAAAAAACATTATTTTTTTAAACACTTCCTAGAACTAATCCACAGGACCCAAAATCTTTTGGAGAGTCCTGCAAGAACAAGATCAGCTAGCAGAGGGGATCTGCCAGAGGAGGTGCTAATATCCGTGCTCCAAGGGCACTTCTCATCCTCCCATCCCACAGGGACTGGTGTCAGTGTCCCTGTCCCAGCACTGCTGGGGAAACTGAGGCACAGGGTGGGGTGATCTGTTCATGGTCACACGTGCACACAGCTGGGGAGGAGCAATGGCAAGCAGGATTCCTGGGAGCTGTGGGCAGGAGGGAGAGCAGGGCACAGCACAGGGGGTTCTCATTCCCTGGGACCACCAAAGCCCTGGATGCTGATGGAAGAGGAGCTCAGGGAAAGCACCCCAGGATTGTGGGACTCATTGTCCCCCAGGAAAGGACACTCCTGACAATAATGTTCAGTGACTTTCTGGCACTTTATAACCAGCAGAGCAGACAAAACCTCTCAACTGTCCCCCAAACACATCCAGGGCTGGGGCAGGACCTGCAGGGTAGCAGAGCACTGAGGTCCAGGCAGCTCCCAGCTGGTCTCCACCACACAACAAACCAAGGGAAGCAGAATGTTCTTCCCCAATTGGTTTTGTCCCCAAACACTCCAAAACAGCCCTGCAGCACCGTGTGCCTGCAGCAGTCCTGGCTCAGCAGCCAACCAGATTGCCAGAGGACTAATGACCACCAGCCCTGGACTGAGCAAACCCCACGTCAGCAGGAGCACAGAGCAGCAGGAAAGGAGTCAAAGGTTTGGGCTCACAGGAGCACTGCCCCCAGAGCTGCTGCCAACAGCCACAGGGACACAGAACAACCCAGTGACCTTGAGGCTCCTTTGCAGAGCTGCTCATCCCACAGCAGCCTGGCACATCCTTGCCCCACCCTTGTCTCCTGCCTCAGGAGCTCATCCCACCCCTGCCAAGCCAGAGATTTCTTTTTGAAATATTTTCTTTTCCAACAGAGGCCTCACAACAGGGTTAAAATGCAGATAATGCTCAGTGGCACGTAAGCTATGGGAGACAGACAGTCCTGCCATTTGTTTGACTGCTGTCCCATCTCGAGTCCCTGAGGAAGCACAAATAACTGGGAGCTAAAACGAGGGAGGAAGGACACCCTTCCCCTACAAAGGCTCTATTCATTTCCAGCAGCTGGTCACTGTCCTCAGCACAAGCCTATTTTTGCTCCTAGGGCGTTTTACAAAAGCCACAGACTCTCCTCGTCCCATTACAAACAGGAACACAAGGGAGGGAAGGGACTTGGCCAAGGTCACCAAGCCAGCGTGTGCAGGAGCCAGGAACGGATCCTGAACCTTGTCTGTCTGGTTCTTGCTCCAGCCCTTGGATTGTTCTGGCTGAAGCAAGTTGTGGCTGCAGGTGTTTGCATGTGGCAGATGTTGTCTGCTGGTCTCACCTCCACTAACGAAGTTTCTCTTCCTTTCTGAGGGAATTTTTCCTTCTGTGAGAAATAACCCAGCCCTGGAGCAGCATTACAATCCAGTTGCTCACAGTCCTTATGAATTAGTTCAGTTCTGTCACAGAGAGCTCTGAGAACAGCAGCAAACTCCAGCCTTGCTGGTTTATTCATCACCCCTTCTCCAAACCAGCCACCTCCAATAAGGTGATGCTGAACAAGCAGCATTTTGAAGAGGGATGTTGGTAGCACTGGGCACTGGTTGTTTTTTTTCCACAATCCCCTTTTTCCCTGTTCATTTGTGCCTCGTTCTCTGCCTGATAAAGAGACAGTCAGGGCTCCAGAGCCAGCTGTCACTCCCCAAATCTTTGGCAAACCCCGTTAAGAACCTGGCTCTCCTTCCAAAAGCTTCTCCCAGACTCACCCAAAGACATAAAACTCTCATCTTTCCTGTAAAAACAAGCCACGAGGTCGCAGAGCCGCGAACAAAAGGTTGGGAAAATAATCCAAGTACAATTCAGCTGCTTTGAAACACGAGGACAGAGAGGGGGAAAAAGAAGACATTTGCACTTTCCAGCCACTCATGAGCTGCTGCAGCACGGGGCTGGCAGTGCCACCGCCCATCCACACATCACCCCGAGCTCTGCACGGGGTAAAACTGCAGGAAAAGCTCCCACAGCCCGTGGGAAAGGCACTGAGGGCTGAACCCCCCACCTGGGACCTGCTCCACAGACACTTCCCAGCTGGTTCTCCTGGCTGCTGGCCGGGCCAGGGGGCCTCTGGCAGGGCACGGGGCTGAGAGCAGCCCCACCAGATCCTGCCACACCTCCAGAATTTCAGCACCCAGCACATGAAACGGTGAGGGCAGCACGTGTTTGAGCAGCCTGGGCAAAAACCTTTCAGGAGCCTGCCTGTGATACCACAGGGTGCAAGTGTCAGCTCCAAAAACATCGTGGGGTTGTGCTGCCCAGTCCCAAGGCAAAAGGCAGGCATGGGAAGGGGCAGGGGGAGAGGGTGATCAGACACAAAGCTCCAGCTGATGGAATAAATCAGGGCTGGCTGCACTGGCTGAGAAACCCTCTTGTTTAACTTGAAGTCATGGACCTGAAGCAGAAGAAATTCTCCATCCTGTGCTCTGCAGGAGATCAGACTAAGCGGTCATAACAGTCCCTCCTGCTTTTAAGAGCTATTAATCTCCCCACAGAATGTAGCAAAACAGCACTCCAGGACAGGCTGATTTCTGGCAAAGTTGCTGAGACTCTTTCCCTGGGAAAATTTTTTTCAGCAGCAGGTAATTCTGATCTCAGCCAACTCGCTCTGTGTCTGCAGCTCTGTTCTCCGTGTCCTACCAAACTCCTCAAAAACACACAGCACAAACCAAAACCATTCTTCACCTTCAGTAAAACCCACGGGCAGGGCCTTCTGCAATCAGCAACAGGAGCAGTGGGAAACACGCTCTGACAGGATGAGGGGGGGGAAAAAGAATGAGTTGCAGGAACATAGAAACACCCCAAAAATCAAACAGGATAAACCAAACCCTGCAGCCACTCTTCCAGCCCTGACCTGAGCCTGGTGCTCGCAGTGAAATAATCTAATTTGCCTGCCCAGCAGGGGCTCAGCTGCTGCTCCCAGGGAGTGCCACATCCAAGGAGGAACCCTGGCATTTGCAGATCGCCCCGTGACGTCCCCGCTGCCAAAGTTCAGCAGTGAGCACACAGCACATCCCTCGTGTGCAGCTGAACCCGCCCTGCTCCATCTCACCCTTCTGCCCCAAACACAGCAAACCCAGAGCCGGCACCGACCCATCACCCCCAAAAACAAACCCCTCATGGCACAGCCACCCCCGGGAAGGCGGCAGGAGCCGTGTCATGCAGGAGAGGGCTGGCAGGGGGGAAGGGGGGGGATACTCACACATGCCCCCGATGACCCCGGCAATCCTGCAGAGCCACCTGTACCACCAGGTCATGCCCTCATCGCTGGACGTGCCCTCAGCCTCGGGGGCTGCTGCTGCTGCTGGGAACTGCTCATCCTGCGAGCTCATCTCCCCCTCCCCAGGCTGCCGAGGGGCTCAGCTGCCCTCCTCAGCCCCCTAAAGCCAGCGCAGGGGCTGTCCCCGTGTCCCCATGCGGGGGGATGGCACCCCGAGGGCTGACAATGGAGGGAGGGCGTGTGGCCGTGGCTGCGGAGCGATGCCAGCGGGCCTGGAGCTGCTCCACGGCTCTCTCGAGCTGCATTGTGGGTCCCCCCCGGCAGCAGGCAGGGCTTTGGCTTTGATGTCACTCGCATGAAAAGGCTGTGGGCAGAGCTCTGCTGTTCCTATTCATCAGCGCAGGCACAGCCACGCACCTGGCGCCGGGCTCGGGCTGCCCCCAGGAACCGCCGGGTGTTGTTATCCAGGGCGAGCTGTTACCCAGTGTTTGCTTCATCTGACAGGGGAGCAGGAATTCCCTCACACTGACGGGAATTGTTGTGAAATTCCGCCCTCCAGATCAGAGGTTTGCTTGCTCCCCTCACCTGACTGGAATCGGGTTTTCCCCCTCAAGCAGCACTTGGCAAGGAGATGCCCCGCACAGCTGGCAAAGCTGGTGGTGTCCAAAATGGGACAGGGGAACACCCTGAGCTGTCCTAAAGGATGGAGACAACAGCTGCATTTTGTGCAGATGAACGTGGAACACAACCAGAGCCCAGCTCTGCTCACTGGATCTGGAACAATAAATAGCAGTGAGACTTGGGATCCAGAGCAGAGGGGGAAGACAGATCCCATCTGCTGAAAGGTTACAAAAAAAAAAGGGATTAAGGAAAGGATGTCTTTTCATTACCATCTCCTGTCAGACAGGAAATGAAGGCCCAGGGCCTGCATCACCCACGCACTGCAGAGGGATGGCTGATGCATCCAGCTCCTCGAGGATCTCACTTCAGGAATCTTATTTTCTGGCTCTTCCAGGAATGGGACGTAAATCTGGAGGCTGGCAAGCAAAAAACTCCAGGTNGCGGGAAAAAAAAAAACCCCAGGTTAAACCAAAAAAAAAAAAAAAAAAAAAAACACCCCAGCTATTCATTAAGAATTTGTGGTTGTAAGAAGGATGTCAGAGAATCCAACTGAGAGAAAGCAGGAGCAGGGTTACAACTGCCCAGGCAGAACCATTTATTGCATCCAGCATGAAGAGCAAGTGCAGATGTGTCCAGCCAGGCTCCAGGTGCAGAAAAGACCCTTTAAGCAGTATATTGTGATTTTGAGGAGGATGACAGATTTGGACCAAAAGCACAGCCCAATGTTCAAGATACTAAAAAAAAAAAAAAAAAAACACCTGAAAAATACATTTAAATGAAAGTGTGTGAATAAGTCTAAAATCCCTCTTCCTAACACAGCCTGTCCATGCAGCCTCAACCACAGTTCTTGTCAAATGAACACAGGGATTGATAGCAAAGCTACTATTCTTATCTGAGTAAGCCAGACCTGGCATCAAACCTGGCAATAAGAGACAGAATTCTTTTGTTTTCTCACAGAAAAGGAGTGGTGCTATCACTGTCAGATATCCAACAGCAGAACCACAGAAGGGAAGGCTGGGGAGGGACCTCAGGATGTCATTTAGTCCTCCCACATAAAGCCAGCTGTCACCAGGGCAGCAGTGCCTCAGTTCAGCCAACTTCTGAAAACTGTGAGTGACCCGTCCTAGGCTGGCACTTCCCACCCCACACATCTCCTTGTGCTGGCATCTTTGCCTTCTTTCTTCCACTCCAGAACTTCACTGTGCCTCAGTTTTGAGGGGCATTTACACTGCCAGAGAGTGAATTGAATGTCTAAAACATTACTTGTGGTGTACAGAGGTTTATACTGCAACACCAAGGAATCAAATGACTCTCCTAAAAGGTCCCACCACATTACAGAGGCAGGACCTGCTACTCCAGTGTCCAAGCCACCCCCTGCAGACATGTAAACTGCATTAATGCCAACCAAATCAAACAGAAAATCCACAGCAGGAAGATTTGCTAAATATTTGGGGGTTACCCTTGTATGATCCTTATCAAGACTGAGATCCCAAAGGAGTCAGCAGACATTGTTCTCACTCCACAGATGAGGAAGCAGTTGCAAGGAGATTAAATGTGTGCTGCGAGCAGGCAGCAGTGACTAACTGGGCCTTTCTCAGGGCAGTGCTTTTATTTGGGCTCAATAGCATGATATTCAGCCCAGAATTGGCTTCTGTGATCCTTCACATTTTCATGGAATTCAATTTCAGCTTGGCTTCCTGTTGACTGCCACAGGAATTGCTGCTTCCCACGGAACACCACTGTCTTCATGGTGCTGACATCTCGGACCTGCAGGAAATGAAACCAAACCATTTCATCTCAGCAGGCTACACATGGAATAAGAACCTAAAAAAATACTGCAGACCTGCAGATTGGTCACTCAGGGAAAAGCTGTGCTACCAAGGTTAGAAGAAACACAGCTGATATCAGAAATTCTCATTGCCATAGACACACAGCACAGATCGGAGATTTGGGACTGAACTGTGCATCTGGGTGGAAATCTCTGATGGAGGTGGGTTTGCTCCCACCCAAATCACCCCAGTGGGGTTCCTGCCCCCTCACCAGGATGTAGTTGAAGTGTGTGTGGTTGCCCTCGGGGCCCAGGTCGGCGCTGAGGGCGCGGAGGGAGATGCGCTGCCGCGGAGCCACCGTGATGAAAGTCCTGCACACAACCCCCTGCCTGTCCTCAGGCAGCTGCACAGGAGTCACCACTTCACCCTGGGGGCCAAACAGCTGCTGGTCACAGTCTGGCAGGGCAAAGGGAGAAGAGAAAATGGCTTAGAGAAGTATCCAGCACCTCCAAGGAAAGAAATCATTGTCATTAAACACAGGCGGAACAGTTTCTTTAGGAATTTTCATCTGGGAACCTTCAAGCATCAGCAAAACACCTGTGGGGGGTTTGCTTTAAAGCAAAGGGGGAGTCCACAATTAATTAATTCCGACACTCCTCAAGAAGAGGATTGTTAGGTGCTAAAAATGAAGCAAGGTTTCCATAGATTTCCACAGGCAACCACCATCCACGGAACTCTGTGGGCTTTAATCTAAAGCAAGAGCAGAGCTTTCAGTTCAGTACCTTGGTAATACTTCTTGGTTGCAGTTCTGCTGTTGTACTGCAGGATGACCCCGTTTCCTGGCAGCACAACTCGCTGTTTCACAATCAGTGTGTTGGTTCTGGAATTTATCAGGGACAGAGGGAGCTTCCTGCAGCCTGTCCTCCACATCATCCGCCCAGAAAACAGCAGGACCTCACCTGGAACAGATGAGCACAGGGCCTAGAAACACTTTTTATTTGAAGTAAAAGCCACAGTCTCTCTTATACAGGCCTGGAATCAAGTAATTTCTGCATCTTGTTTCTATCTTATCAAAATCTGTCATGAGAACAGCCCAGTGAACTAATCTAACTGCTGATTCCAGCTAGAGGGTACATTAGTTTTATAACAGGCCAAAACAAGCAGCTTCTTTAACCCCATAAGCTCCTTTCATCTCATATCTACCAACAAAACAGGTAAGAAACCCCTGTGTGAGGGGAGGACAAGCAGCATCTTCATTTTGTTCCACCTGGCAAGAGATTGGTGGAACAGATAAAGTCAGTAAAATGGTTTCAGGGATTACAGAGGCTCCCAGAGCTTTCCAAGGCACCAGAAAAGCTTGAGATGCAGCTTTGCCAAAGGGCCAGGCTGGATGCCAGGGCTGCAGGCAGTACCTGCAGTGCAGTTGAGGGAGCTCTCCAGGATGGTCACCGAGATCTCCTCCCTCAGGGGACGCCCGATGGCCACGGTGCAGTCCCTGCTCTCCACACCTGTCATGTTGATGGTGCCAGTGGCATTGAGAAAGAGGCTTCCACAGACACCTGGGCAGGAGGGACAGGTGAGAAACACACCCAGGAGGAACTACAGGAAAACAATTCCCTTTGTGGCACAATGAACAGGTAAGGTCACAGATTCTGGGTAAAGCACAGGAAGAGTCCTAGAATCCCACAGAATATCCTGAGTTGGAAGGGACCCACAAGGGTAATGGAGTCCAACTCCTGGCCCTGCACAGGACTACCCCAGGAATCACACCATGTTGTCTAACCACTCCCTGAAGTCTTGAGCTGCTGTCCCATGGGCTCCCAAGTCAGAAGAGTTTTGGGAAGTGAGTCATTGTTCCCAGCTCAGGTAACATGGATGTGCAGGAACAGCAGGTTTTCCCTCCCAGCCAGATGTATTCCCTCCCATGCTCCTGTGCCTGTCTGGCAGCAGGATCACCACAGCCCAGCTGCACACAGGAAGCTCCTTTTGGCCGTGTCCCCCTCACCTCCAGCAGGCTTTGTCTGCTCCCGGGGCCCAGCAGAGAGAGGGACATCCAGATCCTTGTGTGTGTGCTCCGTGGCAGCTGCTGGCAGGGGTGTGGCTGGTGTCACTGGCTGCAGCTCTGCCCCAGGGGACAGGGTCCCCTCCTGCTCAGGACAGGGCCCTGAGGAGCAGCCACGCACCACCACGGCCTTGGGGAAGCGCCGGCAGAAAAGGGGGTTCACAGCCTTGTGGGTCAGAGAGCTGAGGCAGAAATCCTGCCTGGTCTGAATGCCATTCCCACAGGATGTTGAACACTGCAGGAGAACAAACACACAGGCTTTTGTTGCTGCTTTCCAGTGGTATTTGGAAATCAATGCATTGACAAGCTCATGCACGATCTGGGAGGGGTTCACTGATGCTCTTCCACCACCTGTCCTGTCACTGTTCTGAGGACCTTCCAAACTATATGTTTAAATTGCAGAACTACTTCCTAAAAAAAAAAAAAAAATCCCCAAATATCTGCATTCCAGGAGAAAACACGCCAAAACCATTTCTAAGCTGCAGCCAAAACTTTAGCTGAGGAAGGTGGGAAGCAAACCTACAGCTGCTCAACACACAGGGCAGCGGAAAGGACAGAAAACATCCCTGGAAACAGTTTAGCATTTCTGTGGGAAGCCAGCAGACAAGGCAGGAGTTGTTATTTCCCCCCAGGGAAGGGAAGAGCTGGGAAAGTGCTGTGTGTGGAGGGGAGCAGGTACCTCTGACCACTCGCTGAAGCTCCACTCGTACGAGCACGTTCGGACGACACAGGGGACACTGGTGAGGGGCTTCTCTGCCACAGGGCACAAATGTTCCTCCTGCAGGACCTCCTGGCCATGCAGGACCTGCACACAGGTGACCAGCTGCACTGCTAAGCCCAGCCCACAGCTGGAGGAGCAGGGCCCAGCTGGGGTTACCTTCCACCTGACAGGGCAGAAAGTGAGTTAGTGATGAATCCCCACCCTGCCTGTCACTGCAGCTCCCTCACCCTTCCTCCTTCTTCATCCTCTGCCTCACATGGTCTATGGTACTGGGAATGCAGCCTGGAGCAGGTTTGCAGTTGGATACAGAGGGCATTCCCATTTTGCCAGGAGCCCACAGAGTTCAGCTCCACACTGAATCTTTCTCTGCATCCATCACTGCCTTCCCCAGGGTGACACACCAAGGCTTAACTGCACAAACAATCTTATCTCCCTCCAAAACACACACACCACTGAACTCTCAGATCAGGATCAGACCCAGAGGCCCTGGGAGTGGCATCCTGTAAGAAAAGTTCCAGTAGCTTTCCAGTCTAGGGCAGGGCAAGCTCACCCCTAATCCTAAGGAAAGTGCACTGCATTTCCTTCAGTGTTCAGAGCAGCTGTTCCAGATTCTGAGAGTATTTAATTCTTGCTGCTTTCCTCGATGCTCTGTGGAAACTGTACAGCTGGTAAATGTGTCACCACCCTTTGCAGCTATGGATTTGTTCCTGCTTCCCCAGACTAACAAGGGATCGAGAGGTTTTCAGTTTTCCTCTGGACTCAGCCTCTGAGTACTACACTTATTTCTGTCTGAGAAATAAGGAAAGACTCTGAGTATAGAATAGTGCTACGATTTTTGCAGCTGGCTGTGCTTCCAGAGAAAGGGAGAGTAGCCTGACCCTTCCTTTACCATGTCCCTGCAGACAGAGAGAGAAAGGAAAGACCCCTCACTGTCTCATTGTCTCCTGGGAACTGCTTTACCTTGGTGGGCAGGGGTTGAGGTCACAGACTTCCACCCTGCTCTCTGGCTTTGGCACTGGCTGACAGTTTTCCTCCTGGGTTTCTTCTTTGGTGTCAAAAGCCACACAAACATAGTGCAGCTGAGTCTTACCTAGGAAGGGAAGGGATCTGACTGCGTGGTTTGGATGCAAGGGTTGAAAACGGATCACAAGTGTCACATCTGTGTGTACAAAGCAAACTCTGCCCAAGCCATGGCACTTTCACTGCACTCATTCCCCCAGCCCTGAAGCACAGCAGCAGCCAGACCACCCTCTAAATTATTCTGTCTGAGACTGTTCCAAACAAATTGTGATCACAGCTACACTTAGAACTGCAGAGGGGGAAAGACCAGGTGGGCCCCAAGTTCCCAGGTGTGTTCAGACAGGAGGGGGAGGTGTTGGAATCCCAAAAGCTGAGAATTTTAAGCTTTTTGTGCTAACCAGCACTGAGCCCCAGAAGAGAACACTGCATTTAACCTAAGGCCTGAGAACAGGCTACCAACACTGACAGCACAGGGGTTGTGGGTGTGTAGTTTGAATGGTGTTGTGTGATCTCACAGGGTGAAAAACTTGGGGTTGAAGATTTTAGTATGTAGTAATATGTGTGAGCTAAGATGAGGGATTTAAGGCAATGCCTAAGTCTTTCTTTTCACCTTCTTTTTCATGGGTTTAGGTGGCTTTCTGTAATTGGGTGACAAAGGTCCCCATTGCAGACCTTTGGTGGTCATCACTGGATCAAAGCCACAAATAATATAGGTGTCATCTCATTAATGCGTAAATTGTTGCTTAAAAACCTTGGGAAAAGTTAGTGGTAGCCATTTTGCTGTTTTTCTAGTTTGCTAGTTAGAGTTCATGTCTTGTGAGTCTGTAAATAGATAAGATATAATAAATCACCAAGTCTGAACTTGAACTTCTGTTTTCCTGTGTATCATTCATCCTGACCTTGGCAAGAACAAGAAAAAAAGAACCTGCACCATAACACCCAGGCACTGAACTCACACCTAGAGCCAAGCAACATCTCCCTGCAGCACAGAAAGGCCTCACCTCTGCCACAGGAGACAGAACACTCCCCAGCCACAGGGCTCCACACATACACAGTCTGATTTTCCAGCTGGACATGCCCAGGTGACTCCAGAGGCTGAAGTAAGTGTGCATCTTCCTCCTCAGAACAGAGCAAAAAACAGCTGGCCTGAGCAAACCACCAGGATGAACTGAGGAATCCAGGAGCATCATTAAAGAGGGATGGAGCTGAATAAAGTGACAGGATGAACTTTTAACTGGGCAGAGCAGTGGTGGGAACCACCCTCCAGGCTCCAGGAGTAAGCTGGTGGTTCTTAACTGGTGGATAAAAGTGCAAAGCTCCCAGTGAGGTTCCTGAAAAGCCAAACCAGCAAACTCACTTTGTCCCAGCCCAAAGGGCAGACATTGACCACACATGGCACAAGGGAGAGGGGTTTTTCCTCTGCTGGGCACAGGCTGTCATCCACCACAGTCTCCAGGCCAGCACGGAACTGCACACAGCTCAGGTTCTGCCAGGCAACTCCAGTCCCACAGACAGCAGAGCATTCCTCTCTCTGGGACATCTTCCACCTAAGTGGGAGGCAATTGCATCACCCCCTTTCCCATCTGGTACAGGGAGCTTTGTTACTCAGGTCACTGGTTACAGAAATGGGTCATGAGGAGTGTTCAGCTTCTCTGTTTCAAAAGCCTTGCCTGGATGTGGCTGAGAGGACAATTCCAGTCCTTTCCCTGACAGCTTTCAAGGACTAAAAGTACCTAAACTAAGGGGCAGTAGTTCACAGTGCAATCACTTTTTATTGAACACTAAAATGTCTCTGAGGGCAATGTCTGGGCAGGCTTGGCCCTTGGTCCTTCTTCCCAAACAATCAACATAAGGCTCAGCCCTCTTTGGAAAGGATGTGAGAGGCACCTTCTTCTGGCCATACCCTCAAAGTATCTTCATTTATCAGATCACTGTCAAACATTGAAGGACTATTTCCCATTCCTTCAGCTCTCAATTATCTCCAGGACCAGGAAAGACAGAACATGGTTTGAGATCTGCTACTCCATTATAATTAGTAGGAAACTACTTCATACTTCTCTTTTTCTCTGACCTAGCACAACACAAATGCAGAGCCTGGGTGAAGTGGCAGAGAAAAGCAGGAATTGAGCTGAGCTCCCAGGAACACCAACCTGTAGAGGCAGGGCTCCATGGCACAGGGCTTGAGCTCTGGGAGGGGCTGTGGCAGCTCCAGACACCTCTGATCCTCTGTGACTTCCTTCTTGCTCTGATCAAAGCACACATGAGCCACTGGCTGCACCCCTGGGACGCAAAAGGAAAAGGAATTTCAGTTCTAACCAAAGTGATCAGCTCCCCTCTGTCATGGAAGGAAGGTGCAGTGATTTTGCTTCACTCAATCACCTGGGTAAGAAAGTGGGGGGTGTGGGAATTCAGACTTGCTGTAAACACACAAACCCCTGCTTTGTGATAATAACCTCCCTCCAGAGTTTTAAAGTGATTTTCCAAGGTGAGCACCCCAGCAGAGGAAAAGTTTGATTGATAACCCACTGCCAGGTTGGAAAGGCTGCTCTAAAATGGCTGTTTGAAAGAACAAGGATATCAATCATCATTTGGAACAGACTCCTTCTAATGATCTGACTGATGAGGGATAGCAAATGAGCTCCAGGAGGGAGCTGGTTTTAAATGCCATTGTGTAATATCATGGTAATCTCATCACACAGCCCTCAAACAGCACCAACCTCCTCAAAGGCACCATCACCAGCCAAAACCAGAGGTACTGGCAGAGAAACTGCAGACTTCCAGTGCCTGCAGCAGGCAAGGAATGAAATATTCATAAGCTACAGCTATAAAGATGATATTTAACAATAATGAACATAAAAAGCAAAGCAGATGAAAAGTCAGACTCAGAGAAATTACAAGCAAAGCTAAAAGGAGTCTCAGTGAATGGACTACAAGGAAAGCCAGGCATTTCTGAATCTCAAGCAGCATCACCCTGAGCATAAAATGTCCAGAATCCACCAGCAACCTCATCTTTGCTCTACCCTCCTTGTTTTCTACTAATGGCTATTGCTAAGCAGGGCTGTGAATCACTTTCAGCTCTCAAGGTGCAATTTCAGCCCAGATTCCCAACTTTCTGTTATTTTAAGTCCTGAGTTTCTCATTCTTTTTTCTCTTTGTGGTTGCATTAGCTGGAGGCTCTGGAGCATTTTGAGCTCTTCACTTCAGGGTTTCAGCAATCAGTTCACCTGAGGGATTTGCTGGAGAAAAGCTCTCCAGGCATAACTAGTTGTGTAGATTGACTTCCATAAATATTCATTAATGCATCTCCTAAATCCTTGTCACAGAAGTCTTGAGAGGCCTGACAGTGTCATCTGAATTATCTGGTAAACAAGATGTCAAGCCATCTATCAGAGAGAACTGCTACAATCTGCATTATGATTCCTTTAGGGAGACAGAAGGGATTAGCCATGGCACAGGAATAGAATTCTAAGAAGGAAGTTTCATAATTAGCTCTGAGGCTTTAGTCAGACACCAGATACCCCTTTGGTCTCAGACTTCTGATGTTTAGCCAACTTCAAATTACAGCCTTCAGTAATGTTGAAAAATCTCTGAAAATTATTTAGTCTCATAAGCAAGAGGTCAGTTAAAATCCATTTTAAAATCCTCTCCATGATCAAACATTTTCAGTATCATTTTGATGATTCAACTCATTTGCTGATTTGTTAATTTAATTCAAAAGCTCCACCACTTTTTCCTTTGGTTCAGTCAAACACTTTTCCAGCAATCTGCTTTGAAATTCAGCTCAGACCAAAGCAGGAGTGTCCATAAAAAGCAAAGACTGAGTCCTGCTGCCTCACCTTCCCCACAGGTCACTGAGCAGGGGCCCTGCTGAGGAACCCACACATAGGTCAGGTTCTCCCTGGGGACAAAGTAGCTGAAGGTGATGTCTGGGTTGGTGGCATTGCCATATTCTTTTGAGTACCTCCTGTAGACCTGGGGAAGGAAAAACTGTGGTCAATGCACAAGAAAACTTGGATTTATTTCTTAGGATAGAGGAAGGAGAAGCCAATCTCCCTTCTTTCCATCCAATCCTGAGCCTCACTGCAATGCCTCAGTCCCAGCCAGCTGCAGTCAGAGCACCCACCCTGTAAACTCTGGGCACTGAAAGTGATTAAGCCAAGCAGAAGGTTTAACTCAGTGTGGTTTGCCCCACACAAGCACCCCCAGACCTGCAGGAAGCCTGTGGGCAGCCATTCCCAAGAAGGACACAAAGTCCCCTGAGTCCACCACAGCTGGATCCTGCAGCAAAGCCACCCAAACCAGGCCACTTCTGACTGGCCCCTGCTGCTTTAATTCACCTGTATTTCAATGTCTTCCTGTGTTGGCCCATCCATGTGGATTTCCTCCAGGCTTGGCAGGTTGTCCTGGGTGAGAAACACCCGGTATTTGATCTGCTTGTCCTCCAGAGCTGACGGGTAGGTGACATTCTGTGAGATTTTTCCTTTTCCAGCCACCACATACTCTCCTTTCACCTTCACAGCTGCAGGAGCCAGAGGAGGAGTGAGGTTTAGAGACAGGATAAGCTCACCAGGATCTCCTGGTGCTGGCTGCTCACTTGGTAGGAACCAGTTTGGCATCCCATAGAGAGTGGCTCCTGCAGCTCCCCACTGGAGAGCATCCCACAAGCAAAATGCAGCACCAAAAATTGCATTTCTTGGTTTGCACAAGCTCCTTTCAGCTCTGCCTGCATGCCCTCCTCTCCTTTCCATTCCACTCACCCAGGTGTGTGAAGAGAGGCCTCCTGTTGGTGACATGGAGCGAGGTGGAGTTGTAGGGCAGGGACAGAAATGTCACATACTCTGGAAGGGTGGAAAGGAAAAAGATGTGGTTACCTTCTATCCCTGAAACTCTGTGGGAAAGGATGGGGATTGCAGCTCCTAAATTCACTCCTTGCCCTGACCACAGTGATGGTGACACAGCAAACACAACTGAGCTGCTTTCTGTGTCCTGTTCTCACATTTCTTTGGTTCTTTTCAGGTTCTCTGCTAAAATGTCCACATGAGACTGCAAGAGCCAGACCAATTCCCAAATTTAACATCTCAGGAAGCATGGACATCACTCTCAAGGACATGATGGGATTGATGGGCTGTTCTGTGCAGGGCCAGGAGTTGAACCCAATGATCCATGTGGATCCCTTCCAATGTGGGATATTTATCATTCTGTGATCTGATATCACCCCCAACTCCCAACAATTCATGGGACTTCCCAAACAGCTACATTTCTGATCCACATCCAGAGAATTATGACAAATAAAGGTATTCTGCCTACCTCCCTCAGCACTGACCACCCAAAATCCATCTCTATAAAATAACATCAAGCAGAAGCAAAAGGGAGAAGTCACATAGAGAAGATTTGGAACACTGACTGCACACAAACATGCAGCACACCAACAATGCAGAGCCTGAGGGGGAGGACTACACACCTTCAGCTTTCCCTTCTGTGTAGGATCCACTCACTTGGGTGCAGGTGGAGTTATCACCCCCACAGACCTTGCAGGCATCCATGGCCTTCCTGGAGCCCATCTGGCCATCACACCCGAATGCCTGAGCAGAGGGGAGAGTCTGTCAGCCTGGCCTGCTCTGGGAAAACAAGCCAGCAAAAAAAGCAACATTGCCTGAGCTCCTGAAACTGCCACCCACACCTGGGATTTGGATTTGGATTTAGGAAGACAACAAAGGGAAAGATGTGTTTGTACCTAGAGCTGCCACTGGACAGCAACGTGCAAAGCCAGGGACTGGGAGCTCTCAGGAACTGTGACATTTTCTTTCCCATAAGAAGCAGCCCAAAAATTCTCTCCTGTGAGCTAAACCCAAAGCTCTGTGCTCTCTTCTACGAGGAGGGAGGGAGGAAAAAACAAAAGCCCAAGAGAACACTAAAGATGAATGGCAGGTTCTAAAGGAATCTTTAGCTCCCCAGACTCCAAAGCCAAACCCAGCTCACATCACTTCAGCCCCATGGAGCTCAGAGGAGAGATTCTATCCCCATTCCCACGAACAAGACTAATTCACACAAAGCTACAGGAGGATCTCAGCAGGCTTAACAGCAAAACATGTGCAACTGCTGAATTTCTGCTGGAGCCACTGATCCCAGGCTTTGGAAGCTGCCATAACATGCATATTTATCACTGCTGCCAATGAAACAGCCAAAATCAGAACAGGTTGTGCCTACACCCTCTGCTGTTCGTGGGGGGAAACACTTCACAAAACATGGTGAGCACGAGGATAATGAGAAAAACATAAAATTTACAAAGAGTATTCTGGGAATGTAAAGAAACAACAGAAAACATGCACCCGGGTGAGCCCTGAGCAGTTCCTGAAATGCAGACGGCGCGGGGGAGTTGTGTCCAAGGTCATCAGGAAAGAATGCCTTCCTCAGGCCCAATCCAGAAAAACCCTCCAGAAGTTATCCTTCAGTTTTGGTACTCCAAAAATCAATCTGTCAGCTGTCACAAATCAACTTGTGAGCCCCAGGTTTTGCTCCTTATCTTGCCACTGACTCAGTGATTCGAGTTCCCTCCACGACAGTCAGCACTTTATGGGGCTAATTACAGCAGGCAAGCTGAGCAGCTAATGATGCCTCCTCCACCAACACATAAACCAATTGCTTCTTGCATTAGGGATGAATTGCCCTGTGTGTTTACTGCATAATTAGCAGAATGTCTTATCAAAAGGGCATGGGATGCACAGACAGAACAGTAGAACTTTGGACTCCATCCAACACACCAAGAACAGAACTCTCTTCTGAGAAGAGCTCACTCTGTTGTTTGGGACACTGTGTTTTTTCCTAGCATGACTCCTTGGGTGCAATCACCTGTCAGGGGCTCCCCTGGGCTCCCCTGTCACTTACTCTGCACGTGCCCATCACACACAGGTAGAGATCCCCGTGGTGCTCTGTGTCATCCTGCTCACACCTGGTTCCATCCAGGAAATGCTCCCCACGGCTCACCATGAACTCCTTGCCCACAGCCCTGCACATGTGCTTGCAGAGCAGGTCCCCTGGAGCAGGCAGGCACAAAAAAGGAGTTACTCTTTACAAGGAAGGCACATGGCTGCTCATCAAGCAATGGGAAAAAGCCCAGAGAGGTTGTGGACTCTCTGGAGGTGTCCAAGGCCAGGTTGGACAGGGCTTGGAGCAACCTGGGATAGTGGAAGGTGTCCCTGCCATGGTGGGATGAGATTTAAGGTCCCTTCCAACCCAACCATTTCTCTCAGAAAGCACCCAGGTTTCATGTGAAAACTAAAACACTTTTCATTCCAAAGCACAGACAGGTCCATGAGCAGTCCCTGCTCACACTGAGGTTCCAGACATTCCTTACCTTTGGCAAAGCCAACAGCAGAGGTCCAGCTATAAAAGGATGGTGTTTCTACATCAAGGTACAGTGGCTTTAAATCTGTTGCTGCACATTGTTCAGCCATGAAATCCTGCTGGGTCATCAGACAGGCCTGGATCCCAGAGGGATAATTGTGTAAGGAAAGGAAGTGACTGAGCACTGACATTTAGCCCTCCAGCTAAAGGCAAAATGCAGTGGCTGGTGACTAAAACACCCAAACTGCAATGAAAGAAAACTACTTTAAAGGGAGGCTGCAGGATATGCAGAGAATTGTGCTTGGAAGCTGCTATCTTTGCAATTTATACAAAATAAATAGATAAGGAAAACAGGAACGACACAAGAAAGTCCCTCTCAAGAAAAGCATCATTGTGAGTCACTATTTTCTCAGCATCTGTCCTGCTATAGAGGCACAGAGAAAATGCTCCATTACATGTGAACGATGCTATTAAATAATCCTGCTGCTTTCCATGGCACAAACACCTCTCCTGCTGTCAGACAGATGGAGGCTGCACACCAGATCTTTCCCAGAGCAGTCAGCTGTGGGAAGGACAGTCACAAAACACCCAGCCCTCAACGGGTTCAACATTAAGACAGAAGTTCAGATGATGCTGAGCTCCATTACCTGCGTGTTGCACATCTCTGCTTGCACGCTGGCACCGTGGCACTCCTGCCCCCCAAAAGCAGGCCTGGAAATGACACAATTCCTCAACAGAGGCAGGTTTGTTCCCCAGCAAAGAGGAAGGCTCAGCCCCGAGGCCCTGGGCACAGCCAGGTGCCCACAGCTCACCTGGGGTTGTTACAGAAGCGCTGCCTCAGCACGACCCCGCCGCCGCAGCTGCGCGAGCAGGGGGACAGGGGGCTCCAGGCAGACCAGTGCCCATGGACCACAGCCAAGGGGTTCAGCTCCTCCAGAGAGCTGCACTGACCCTTGGAGCACCACTAGGAACAAGAACACACACAGCTGGCAGCAGTGGACACAGCAGGGCTGGCATCTAAAAGGTTGGCAGAGGTTCCTGTCTTTGGCAGGCCAGTTCACCTTGTTCAGGTGAATGAGGCACCTTCTCACAAGAGTCTGAAGAGTCCCCTTCCTAATCAGGGTCTAACGTGAGGCTGGGGTCAGAGCAAAGAGCAAGGAAATCAGCTCAAGTAGAAGGAGAGCTCAGATATCAGGCTGCACAACTGCAAAGCAACTCCAGAGATAAAGACAAGGTGGAAAGACCAAGACCAGGACAAAATGGTACCAGTTTAGGGCTGGTTTTTGCTCCTTGGCCAAGGGGCAGTGAGTGCCAGGTGCCTTCCAGACACTGACTAAGCTTTGCTGTCTGACCTCCACAGCCCCCAGACCCACTCCTGGTGGGAGCCTCCTTACCTTGTTGATCCCACACTCAGTTCCATCCAGGAGGGGAACCAGAAGCCGAGTACAGCTGGATTTGTCTGCTGGTTGCACATGGCATGAGAGAACTTTACAGATGTCCTGGTGTGACAAGAAAATCAGGGAGTCAGGCTCAACAGCACAGCAGTCCCAAAAGCCTACATAGTGCATGTCCCAGGTTTCCTCACAGACACCCAACAATGCAAGTTACTTCATTTTTCCTGCTAATGGGCAAGTCAAAAGATCATCACTGCAGTGATCACCAGCTGTAATGCTGCAAGATGATCAACTGAAGCAATTAAAGTTTCACCCACCTTAGTGTTTCCTCATTAACAAAACATGTCCAGATGGCAGCTATTAAACACGCTGTGCTTCCCAGACAAAGGGATTTGGGCTGTGGCAGGGAAGCTGGAGGAATCCAGTGAGCAAGAATTCCCCAAGGCAGGGCCCTGAGTGGGTGCACCCAGCACTGCCAGCTGTGCAAACCTTACAGGAGATGTGTGTGGAGGAAGGAGGTGATGGAGAGAAGGGAAAGGTTTTGCAAGCTTTGCCAAGAAATCCGTGGCAGAAAATCCCCTTCGGTCCCTTCAGAATAAAAACGCTGCCAAGCCCCTTCTCCCAGATTTTGGCTCCTGAGCATTCCCCTGCTGCCCTTAGCAAGACAGGCAAACTTTCTACCTACAACACTGCTGTCAGCAAAGGTGCAGGCTGTGGCCACACTCCCAAAGGCAATTTTACACTGCTCATCTGCTCCGTAGTACAAGCCAGGCTTCCACCCCGGGATGCTGCCGTCCATGTCAGGCAGGTCATTCAAGCAGCTTGTCTGGCCTGTACTGATAGAAACATGAGGAATAACACTTTCCCAGCTGTGGGTAGTGAGGACAAGGATGTGTTTGCAAACTTGTGCTGAGTTTCACTCTGGGAGTTGGCTGCTGCTTTCCCAGACAACACATGCTCGCTGTGGGCTGGGATGGATTTAGTTGCAGCAGCTGCCTGGAGATGCTCACAGTTCCCTGCTGCTGGAGTTCTATCCCATTCCTGTCCTGCACCCAGCCAGCACAGCCTGCAGTGCCTGTCTGAGCCTGGAGGCTCTGATGGTGTCAATAAAATGTGCAGGCTGAGCCAGTGTCTGAGGAATCCAACCCAGCCCAGGCACGTCAGGCACCCACCAAAGTCACTTCAAACTGGGTTTAACCTCAGCAGCAACTGCTAAGAAATAAACAAACCCCAAGATTTCCACTGTTCCTCATTTTTCAATCAACTTTTTTATTCTTTCAGCTTTCCTCTCCTAAGCTCCCAGCACAGGGAACTGAAGAACTCCACCATTCCCTTACCTGACAAGGGTCAGGAACTGCTCCTGGCTGCACGGGGACCAGGTGAGGTCGATGCTGTTGTGGTTTCCTGCTGAGCCCATGATGTAACCACTGCTGCTGCACACATTCCCCTCTCCATCGTGGGCAATGCCAAGGCTGGAACAGAGGCAGCACAAAGGAGAAGAAACCCAGAGGCTGGATTCCCTCAGAGCCTGAGCTCCCTCTGCAGCCCTTCCTTCTACTCTTGTCACAAAGGGTTTCTCTTCTCTTCCCAGCTTCTGATTGTCACAGGACATGCAGCAATGCAACAAATGCAATGAATTCTTTCCAAAATAACCCATGATGATGACCAAAAGGCTTAGAATAATTCCCCTTTATGTCAAGAGGTCCTTTTGCTTCTTTCCTTAAACTGTTTTTACCTGAATAAAACCTGCTGGCGGTTTCCCACTGACCTGTGCCCAATCTCGTGGGCTATGGTGACTCCAAGGTCAAAGCCAGTGTCCTGGGTAATGACACAGCTCCAGAAGGAGGAGCAGACTCCCCCTAACTGAGTCACTCCACGAAGCTCCTTGTTCCCATCTGGCAACTCCAGGTCAAACCTGAAGTAAAGGAGACAGAGAAGAAAGAACAAAGATCCCCCACAGCTAAAAACAATCAGGTCTAGACATTCAGCTGAATATTATCCAAGCTTTCCTGGTCTAGCTTTGCCAGCTATCTAACATTTCTTTTGTCATGAGTGCCCACTGCCCAAATTTTATGATGATTCCACATTAAAAAAACCCCAAATGTCCTCAGACAAGCAGAACTGAAGAAAACAACCTCATCCCATTTCCCAGTCCCTCCCAGGGCAGGGAGCTCAGCACCTGGTGATGTAGAGGACAATGTCAGCATGCTGGGGGTCAGAGTCGTTCTGGGGGTTCACCTTCTTGCTCCACTCACACACACTGATGAGGGAGGAGGTGATGTTGGTTGTGATGTTCACCTCTGCCTGCAGGGAAGGCACAGGTTGGCACATTCCAAACAGCTCTGAGCTCAGACAGCACTCAAACACAGCCCTCCCCTTACCTCTGGCTCTCTCAAAACCAGCATTTGCATGAGGTGGACTCTGAAATGAGCCCCCAGTGAGGCATCTCTGAGCAGCTCTGCTCCCTGAGAAGAGACAGAAAGGATTCAATAAAGGGATTCTCACTCCTTGTTCCCAAAAACTGGGCTGCTCTCATTACAAAGGTAACTACAACACTAACACAGGCACTACCAATGTGAATAAATCTGACAAGAGATGAGAAGTGGTTGGATTTGTCAGATGCTCTGAAGCAGAGAGAAGAATCTGCATTAAAAGTTTCATAGAGTGAATGCTAAAGACTTTTCTGCAGTGCACACACAGAAAAATTCTTAATAATAGCAAAAAGAGACATGAAAATTCTGCAACAGAAATAAAACAGTGAAATGTAAAATACAAGATTGATTCAGTGGATTTAGCTCAATCCCACTGAAAGCAACAGGGTGAGAAAACCTGAGTTGCAGCATTAGTAATGAAATTAAGAGCTACATTTTCTCTGTGGGTTTTAAATCCTCTAAGAGCTTCTTTTACTCATGCAGCTCCTTGTACCAGGGAATTTGGGGAATTTCATGTGGGAAGCACAGAGGTACGCCCTGCACATGACAGAGAACCCCAAGCACCCTGAGGAGCTGCCTGGGCCACAGCCTGGAGCCCACTGTGGGGCAGGATCCCAAACACAGAGCCACTCACAATGTTCAGGTTGGCCAGGATGTATCGCTCTGTGTCCTCCTTGTGGTGCAGGTAAACATCTGGCCCTGCCACCACCATCAGCTCCAGATGTTTGACAGCTGCCTCAGCCCTCTTGTGCAGGCGAGGAGGAGCTGGCCCTGCTGGACAAGCACAAAGGGACACCAGGAGGTTCAAATGCACCATGAAAGGTCCCACAGATCCACTCCCTCTCCCCACAGGCTGCAATAACCCAGTGCTCCAGGGGTTTGCTCAGCTTTCCCACTCCTGATGGTGTCTGTCACCTGTCAGCAGCTTCA
>VWYE01017498.1:152988-244625 GCA_013398995.1 Alaudala cheleensis | reverse complement strand
TGTCCTTTTGTGCATTGCAACTGACAATATATTAAACTGGTAAGCTCAGAGAGTCTCCTTAGTGATGCTTCTCCTGTTGTGGGCTGGAATTGGTGAAGAAGCTGGGAGTTCAGGTCCCACAGAATTAAATAGCCTGACATACACATTTAGCCACTATATGACAGGGTACATTTCTGCAGTGAGCTTGTGCTCTGTGCACTTGATCTACTTCCCTTCTCTGTTGCTTGCTGCTTTGGAAAGCCTCTATCAGCCTCTCTAAGAGGCAAAATTAGATCAAAAGATGAGTGCTTTGAACTTGGGTTGGAATATGTAGAAGTTTATGTTGGTCTTCAGGATTTCATTCTGCCAGCTTAACCTGGCTCCCAAGATGGTTTTGGTGCTTGTTTGTGTGAGGTTGGTATAAAGTTGTTATAAATTCGTTATGACAGAGAAGTAAAACTCCCAGCCATGGTGCATATGCTACATCTTTATGTAATATTCCAAACAGAGGATGTTGAAAATAAAGACTTAATTTGAAATGGTAATAGGTATTATATAAGAAGGCTGCATACAGGAAAAAGGGAAGGAGGCAGATCTGATGCATCTGATAACAGATTTATTCCCCATCCTACATGAGGTCTTAATGACTTTTACCTGGCACTCCAGTGCACCTAAAGGTTGAGTCTCTACACGAGGTAATCTCTAAATCTCTTATTGGAATGCTCATTAAATGATTGCATATTCGTTGGTATATCCTGTCACATTCCTAAATTATGGCTTCATCTTACTAGAGATAATGTATAGATTTTTAATCTCAACTTGGATTTATGTACATGATGTTTTACATCATATACATAACTAACATGCAAAACTGACAAACTGTGTCAGGCAGTCTTGTTTTGTGTGGCCACTCTGCTTTACATTTATAAGCACAATGGCTAGCACTGAGGCTACTGTAGATGGTAAAAAAGTAGTGTTCTTTGGTTTTGACCTATGATGGACTTAAAACTTGGGGTTATTTAAGTCCTGATTCAAGACCTCATCTCCAGCCCATCTTTCTCTGTTGTTTGTGATGCTGAAAACTAGCAAGTTTCATTTGGCAGTGTGATTTTCCCCTGTTGTTTCACTGTTGGAAATTTCTATTGTATATTCTGCATCAAGTTCAGATTTCTTTGTTGGTCTTTGGGTTGTTCCACTTCTCTTTCATGCTGCTGTTCTGTCTAATACTTCTTATTGTTTTATATCCTACACTGCTTGCTTATGCATGTTCAGATACTGGTACGCATTACCCCTTGGCAGGTAAATCTGTTTAATTTGATGTGTGCTTCTGTTTCCAAGTCCACTGCATAGCTGATAGTTAGAAAAGCAAAACTGGGAGAGATTAGTGTATAATTCCTTGAATCTGTGTTGTGCTAGTCTCTGTCCCTTTGATCTTCCTTCATGTGTGTAGAGTCTGTGATGGAGAGGAAAACCAGGGAGAAGGAGGGCAGTGGCAAGAAGGCACCATGAATGAGACTACCAGGCAGACTTAACAGCTGATTTGGGGAGAATTCAAAGACCCTAGTATCATCAGAATCCTTCTCTAGATCATCAGTAATGATTCTGAATCAAAGTGGTCTCAAACCCTGCCTCTGCAGGACTCGCTGTTCACTCTTTCCTCTCTGAAAAGTGATCTCCAAGCTTCTACCTCTTATTTCACCAGATTTCAGTTAGAGAAAGGACAATTCTTCCAATCCATTAATAATTTAAGTTTTCTGGCTGGATTTTGTTGTGAAAACTTGTGAAAGTATTTTGCAAGACTTCTGCCTTTTTAATTCCCTTTGTATGCTCTTTGATACCCTTGTTGCCCTTCAGCCAGTGAATCAGAGGCCATGCTGATCTTTTCCTACCAATCTCTTAATGCTCAGTGGTCTTACTATTTATTATATGGTCTGCCATCTCTCTGGAGATCGACATTTGGCCTGCTGGGCTACAGTCCCTATGGAAGATCCCTTTTACATTCTATATATTTCAGATGCAACTTGCACTCTGGCACATTATTTTAAAAAATGTTTGTTGATACACCTTGGTCTGCCATTTAACATAATTTCACATTTTTGTTCCTTCAGAATGGAGGGATGAATGCCAGCTGGTCATGGTGTGAACTGACACCTTCCAGATCCATCTAACTCATGTGGCTCCTCTGAGCTCTCTCCCCCCACCTTCAGCAGTGAGGGCTGACACAAAGATCTCATAATTCCTACTGCTATGGACTTACCCATGAGTGCTCCTTCCACCTTCCACACCTTTTCTCCATGGG
The DNA here is from genome assembly GCA_013398995.1 of Alaudala cheleensis. Taxonomy (NCBI): domain Eukaryota; kingdom Metazoa; phylum Chordata; class Aves; order Passeriformes; family Alaudidae; genus Alaudala; species Alaudala cheleensis. The sequence continues at coordinate 242,347 of VWYE01017498.1, read as the reverse complement.
ATCCTGCCCCTTCTCTAGCTGATTTCCTGATTTTGAGCACTTTGTAGAACTTTTTCTATCTGCTTTACCATTCTTTACAAAACACGTTCCAGGCACTTTTTAAGCACTTATAATTTCCTTTCTAGCTTGTCATATTTTATGAGTTTTCCGCATTGATTTGCTTATTGTTCAGTGATGTCTCAACACATAATTACACATTTTCTAAATGAGTGAATGTCTAACAGAACAAAAATGGAGAACTCACTAAACCGTGGTGTGTTCAACAGCTTAAAGCTCAGGTAAACTCTCCTGAACTACCAGCCATTGTGGATAGTTTTGAACATCATCTGGTATGATCCCTGAAAAACGAATCCAGCTGTTGGGGACATTGCAGCCAGATTGTGACAAGTACATTATTTTGATTGCAATGTGTTTTGATATAGATAAGCCAGCGTTTCACAGATTCTCATCTTTCTTTGTTAAGCACTCAACATGACAAAGTATTGCCATTCTTATTTGGGACCAAATAGTATTTAAGTGACTCAGAAAAGACCTATTGTTAAATAGCTGTTGGGTGCTGCCTCACCCCCCTGTTTCATTTCTTCAAGATAAAGTGTACTTATGAAATGAGATGCTCACAGTCTTGTTTATTTCTGTTTCTAAAGGGTTATATGAGCTATTCTGTCAAATCCTACTTCTGAAAGCAGAGCAAGTGGTGTTCTTTAGACAGCTGTTCAGAAATCTTTTAGAAAAGAGGATCCTCAAACTAGCCTTTTATTTCAGCAGAGGGTTGAGGTTTAGCTTGCCCGTGTTTCTCTGGAGACATAGTTGTGATTTTTCATGCGTGGGAGACAGCTGCTGGAAGTGCTAATGCTTTTCCTTCTTGTGAAAGGTTTTGTTCCTCTCCGGGAAACAGTGCAAAGGTGACTGATGGCTTTTTGAAGCAGTCTTACCCTAGTCAAGTGGCTTTATCTTCTCTTTTACATTCCTTTTTCAAGCTTCTGTAACTGTTTCCTCCAGTCCGTGAGCATCATGGATTTTGCAGGCAGCCTGCTTGAAATTTGCTAATCATCTAATAATAAAGAACATTTTAGCAGAATTGTAGTAATCTGAGTTGGCAATATAGGTTACTTTTCAACTGCTGAATTTCCATCAAGTAGGCTTTCCCAACCCTTTGTTTTTTAGTTGTTTGACTCCTTGCACCTGGTGGGGTTCGCTGGTTGTTTAGTTGGGGTTGGTGAGATTTTTTTGTTGGGTTTCCTTTGGCTGTTTGTTTGTTTGGTTTGTTTGTTTGTTTGTTTGTTTTTTATCTTGGAGAATTTAAGCTAAATGCTAGATTTTAAATGCTAACCTCTTTATTTAGCTGAGGAAGTTACTAATAAAAATGTACATCCCAATAACATCAGCTGATCACTGAGAAACCTGTACTTCTCAGAAGTGCTAGCAGTGTCCTTGGGTTAGGATGAAGAATACCTGATTTCCAGCATTTTAATAACTGTCAGGGAAGTTAAGCATTTTTGTAGCTCATAGCTCATGGGACATCTAGTTTTCAACCTTTAAATTAGTAAGGTATAGAAATATTTGCATATATCCAGGCAGGTAACTGTACAAATCAAAAAGAAACTGTATTGTAGTTAAATTGAAATTGCATAATACTGCAGTAAAGTTTTACAGTATGAGTGTATGCTTGTCCCAAAGTCTGTATATGACTGCAGTTGTTAACATATAGGTCAAGATTAAAGATACATGCTGAAAGAATGGCCAATAACATCATTTATTCAAAAACAAAGCACAATGGTTTTTTTAAACAAGAGGGAGATAGACAGAAGGTTAGGATAATTAAAAATACGGCACTCATTTATTAAGTGTAAGCTGACTGCAAATGGGAAATGAATTATATGATATGAATTTAGTAGGCACTTCACTCAAAACCATGTAATAATTTTCTATTTTCAGAGATGTTCTTTCTGTTGACACTTTAGCCTTTGATATATCATGTGTTATTTTCACTAAAAGGGCTGTCAGATGAAATGATGAGATTTTTCTACCTAAACCTGACTTATCAATCAGAAAATCTGTAAGAGAACACAAGGCAGGAAAAAAAAAACCTATGCAAACATTTACTCTGGGGTCAAATTATTCCTCATTCTTGTTGGAATAGCTGATAGAAATCAAAGCAAAAAGTGCTCTCTGAGGAGAAACTCAACATGAGCTGGTGATTTGTGCTTGCAGCCAAGAAAGCCAGTTGTGTCCTGGGCTGCATCAGAAGCAGTGTGGGCAGCAGGGCAAGGAGGTGATTCGGCCCCTTCATTCTTGTGGGACCCTGCCTGCAGTGCTGCATCGAGCCCTGGGGCCCAGAACTTCAACATGGACATGCACTGTTGAAACAGGTCCAGAGGAGGCCACAGAGATGCACAGAGGGCTGGAGCCCTCTCTTACAAGGAGAGTCTGAGAGGATTGAGGTTGTTCAGCCTGGAGAAGAAAAGGATTTGGAGGAGCCTCGTTGCACCTTCCAGTACCTGAGGGAGTCTACAGGAGATCTGGAGAGGGACTTTTTACAAGGGCACATAGTAACAGGACAAGGGAGAATGGCTTTAAACTGGAAGAGGGTAGGTTTAGGTTAGGTGCGAGGAAGAAATTCTTCAATGTGAGGGTGGTGAGGCATTGGAACAGGTTGCCTAGAAAAGCTGTGGATGCCCCATTCCTGGAGGTGTTCAAAGCCAGTTTGGATGGGGCTCTGAGCAGCCTGGTCTAGTTTAAGCTGTCCCTGCCCATAGCAGGGGCCTTGGAACAAGATGATCTCTACAGTCCCTTCCAACCCAAACCATTCTGCAATTCTGTGAAAACAGAGCACTAGAGCAATAAGTTCAACTCTTCAAGTCACTTAACATGACTATAGAAACAACTGCCTGGACAACTTTTTTTTTTTTTGATACATCAGTACATCAGGAATGAAACTTTAAAACATTCAGTCCTTGGAAGAAGAGACATCTGCATGAAATCTATGGTAAAGGAAGGAAGAGAGGCTAGGGAATTTTAATTCCACAGCTGCATTCCTGGATCTACATGATCCAGATATAAATCTCTTAGTACAGTAGGAAGTATGTTGTTTGTAGTACCATGTACCATACTGTGGTCAGAAATACTTTTTTAGAGTATGGACAGGCTTTCAAACCATTATATTTAAATGTAGCTGAGACATTAGAGTATGCTACAAAATGTTTTGATAAGTTATTTAAGATTTTAAATCTGAAACAGAATATTGTTTTAGTGTTGGAATGTGTAAGACTTACATGTTTAATACTAGAGATGAGATGAGCAATAGATTCTGTACTTCATTTTTAAAGTAAGTTTGTACAACTTAATCCTGATGCATCTTGTAGCTTACAGAAGGAATTCTGGTAGGTATTCTTCTATATTGACCTGGTGTGGTTTCACTGGTGAATGATGAGATCTACTTCCTGTACCTATTTTAAAAATGGTTGTGGAAAGCTGATGCTGCACAAAACTGTTGTCACTCAATACATGTAGCTGCAGCAGTGGAAGGACAGTAATGTTGAGGTATCCTTGTAGTTGAATGATATGACAATAAAGGTTTATTTCTGACATGTTCTGGTCTTCCATTTTAGCTATACATTTTATCTTCTGCTTTGAGCAGATCAGATGTGAGACAGCTGTGATATGGAAGGTTGGCCACCCCAAATTCATGTGGTGCTGTATCTAAGTTAAAGTACTCTTGAGTCACAGCGTGACAAAAGTCTAAGTTGAAGACAAGTGTCATTAATTAAATTAATGAAAAGCCGTCCTGTGGAGACAAGGAGTATATTTCTTGAGTGAACAGGCACATTCAGGACTTCTTTAGTGAACTATTTTGTTCCTGTAAATCTTTTCTCCTGCTTCAATATGTGAGGAAAATTATTGTCTTATGTGCTTCACTTCATTGTTTTTTTCCTTTTCCCCTCCATCAAATTTGTAGCACATTGAATCTCGTGCAGCAGGGACTGTGGCAGTTGCTACAAGGATTTAGGGAGAGCTCTCCTTTCTGAAATAAAAATGCATTCTAGAGGTGTGCTTTGGTTCCCAGCTGCACTGGGGATGGGCAGCAACTGCAGAGGCAGCGAAATGGGAGAAGTACAACTGTGTCTGCAAGCAGGAATGTTACACCCTGCTCCCTGGTCACCCTTGCTCGTGTGCTGTCACCTCCTTGCTTTGCTAACCATGAGGATTTTGCTTAGTGTATGTGACTCTCTCTGGAGCATGATTTCTTTCTTAGGATTGCTTAAAATGGTGTAAAACAAAACTGATGTTACAGGGATCTGGGCACAAGGGAACATGTCCTCTGCTTTTCCTTTTGGATTTGTGTGGCTGACCTCAGTGGCAGCTTTTGACCATTGCCAAAAGATGACAGTTCAAAAGGTGGTGGAAGTGCTTTGCTACCTCCATCCAGAAAGGTCCACAGTGTCAGTTTTGTCTTTGAGGTGTTTATAAGAGGATTGGCCTCTGCTAATCTAAGCAGTTTTTCTGATCAGTTTTTCTGATAATTTCTGTATTGTAGTCTGTAGATTATTTACATTAAAAACAGAATCAAAAGAATAATATATTCTTCAAGAACAATTGGATGGATTCTTGGTCTTAAAAGAAGTAAAGCAATTCTTGGTCTTAAAAGAAGTAAGCTAGCCAAATAGCCTCATAGTGATCTAATATCATATCAGTGATAAAGTGTTCATAGTACTGCATTTTATATTATATTTTGTTATTTCATTATTCTTTTTTTATTAATATTACTGTAGTTGTAAAATTACTGCCAGTTCCTGAGCAGGAGAGGAACACCATAATAGCTCATATTTTTTTGTTCTGTTTATTTGTTTCTGATGTGTATGACTGAATTAAGTCTTAAATAGATTGGAAGAGGAAAAAAGAAATACCAACTTGCCAGGAAAAAGCTTGCCCAGGAACTGAAGATTAATTCATGCATAAGAATGAAGACATTCCAAGATCAAAATCTCATATTTCCTTTTAGAACCAATGTTGTTTTTATTCTATCACAGTGGTACACATACTGAGGGGCTTCAGTGATACCACTTACAGAGTGTGGTCAAAAAAGAACTGCTTTAAAACATTTACTCAGGTGGACCCTGAATCCCTGCTGAGGCTTATTGGTAATGACCAGTGGGGCAACAGGGGTAGAAACCTGACCTGTGCTGAGTAAATCACATCTAAGAGCATGAAATTAAATTAGCTTTATGCTAAAGTGATGTGTGCTTTTCTCTCAATTTTGTTTGTTTCTTTTTTTTTTCTTAATTCCTAAGGCTTCTGTCAGCACAAATACAGTGGTAGCCCAAGAGATGAGTAAAGTGCACTGGCAGGGGGTTCCTGAAGGATTTCCCCTGGCAGTGCTAGGGAGGCTTCTGAGTTAAAGGTGTGATACATTTGGGTCAGCTCTTGTGGCTTCTTTGGAAACTCACCCTATGTTTACAGTGTATGCATTTAAAATGTCCTTCCTGTGTGACCAGAGGAGAGAAAGCTTTTTTCCAGAAGTACTGGAGAAGATTATCTGTCAAACTGGGGAGTTGGACAGCTAAGCACAGTTTCTAACTGGCCAAAGGACTCTGAAAACCCAGCAGAGAGATTTGTGTAGTAGCTGTTTGGGAGTTGGTGTGGTTTTTGACAGGCAATGTTAGAAAGGGAACAAGTTGAATATGGCATCTTATGGGTCTTGTCAAAATTAATTTGTGTTTACACAAATTGCTGTCTGTTACAATTTGAAGAAAGTCCAAGAATTTATAAACTCTGTGAGTGCTGCAGTAAGACTCAGACTTGACAGATTTTGCTGATTTTCTTCATGGCCAGGTACTGTTACTAGCTAGTTGTTATGTGTTTTCAATTAAAATTTGTTTAAACATTCTTTGAAAACTGGTGATACAGATGTAGTGATTTTTCTCTCTTACTGTTCATTAGAACAAGCATCATGTCTAATTGAATGAGGTATCTAATGAATGTAGAGATAGTTTTGCTTTTCTTCTAAAAGATAAGTATTATTAAAAATGTGAAGATGTTAAAAAATGAATACTTAAATTATGAAATGCAAGCTCTGTGCATCTTGATACCAAACAGGACTGAGGGATTTCTCTAAACTAATTTTGGATTAATATGCTGTGATAGTTGGGGCCATAGGTTTTTTAAGAGATAACACTTGATTGAAAGATTTCAGGTGGTGAAGAAAATAAGACAGTCTTTGGCAACTGCTTGCAGTAAAAAGACTTCAGTTGTGTTTTCTTAATCTAAATGTATAATTTTTATCTTCTAGATGCAAGAGTTTCCACTTAATTTTGCTGCATATATGTGTGGTTATATATACATGGCTGTTCACATAGTGTATGATTATTTTGTTCTAAATTTGACATTAGTAAGACCAATAGACCCCAAGACGTTATTTCCAAATGAGGTCCTTGGGACCGTAAAAGGCAGCATGGAAGATGACACACAGCTGCTTTTACATTTATGTAACAAATGGGGCCATAATGGAGAGAGGGGAAACCTAACAAAAGAAAGCAAATTTACTCCCACAGGTTGTCAGAGGAACCTGCCTTTCTCAGTGGACTGGAGGTTTTAGGCAGTTATGTTAAACACGTTTCCTTGTCTTGCTCTGTTTTCTAGTGTATCACATAGAATGAGATACCAGGGCACACAATAAGCTGTGGATGGATTTCCAGCTGATACAACTGTGTTGTCGAGGCACTGCTCTGCTTGCCTGTCTCTTTTTCTGAGGTTTTATTATTCTAGTACCAATCTCCTAAGCAGCCTTGAAAGAAGTACTGCTGTTGTTTATAAAACCAATGAGTTTGCAATGTTTGGAGGGCTAAAGAAGTGTATAGTAGAGAGGAAAAAGGATGCCCTGTAGCATTTAATGTGACTTGGTGAGCAGCCTGTCAATTAAGACTTGGAAAAAAAAAATCAATTTAGAATGACCAGTAAGTCACAGAAAAAATAAAGCACCCCTCAAGATTTAAACTTCTGGTGTTTGTTTTACCCAGCTGTGCACTCTAGTTGGTGTTCACAAGTTTATAATCTAATATAGCAGAAAAATTCTGCAGTAAAAAACCAAAATATATTGCTCTGGTGCACTCAACATTTTTGAGATCACAGCAGTTGCATCAGCTGTTTCTCTTTGGAAATATTTCAACTACACTGGCACCCCAAGGTATTTTTGATGGCTCTTTTGGAGGTACTCCTTCCTCAGTGGATGCCGCACAGAAGTCACAGTGCATCTTTTTGGCATTAAGCTGCTGGTGCCCTCATTTTTCATGGGAGAGAGAAATCCAGGTATCAGCTAAGCCAAGTGTTACATGTTACACAGAGCTGTGCAAGTGAGGGTGCCTAGACATAGCCACTTTCCAAATCTTGAGATAATTTGGAACACTCCACAGTACCTGTGTTCATTTTTTATGCTTTGTGTTCTAAATTGTTGCTTTGCTATGAGGGTTTATAAGAGATGCACTTGGTGTGTAATTTCTTACACAGAAAAGTAAGTTTTATTTGTGATTAAGGTATTTTGAAAACTGAGGTTACTGTAGCTCATGGATTATCAATATTTAATTGTTTGAAGATTCAGGGTGTAGGCAATGCCTCAAGTAATTTGTGGATCCTGCAATACTTCTTTGATAGCATTAGTGCTCAACACTTAAAAGCTATTCCTCCCTTCAAGTCTGTACAAGAGAAGTGTATCAGAAATTCAGTAACATCTCTTTTACTTCAGTGTTTGACCAATCAGCTGCCTAGTTCAGTGTAAATAAAAAATGAGGAATTTAAAAGCAAATAATTCAGTCATAGTGAAGCATTTGTTACTGTTAATTTGGTGAGGTTTGTTTGTTTTTCAAATATTTGTATCATACGGAGTAGTCTAAAACATTCCAAAAGGATAGATTACAATATCAGAGCAAATGGGCCTTACAGAAAATTTTAAATTCTGTTTACTTAAAATTTCTCAGAAGTGGAAACAAATCTAGTTCTGAACACGGGGATCAATTATATAGTGATAATTTTTTGTTCAGAATTAACAGGGTTTTTGTTTTAGTTTGTTGTGAATTATTTTTGCAGGCTGAACCAAAGGAGTTGATTCAGATGGTCACAAGGCATGTCACTCAGTATGCCCGTGCAGACTGGCCTGAGGAAATCTCCACTTGGATAAATCAGCTGCATTACTACAATGAACGACTGCTGGACTTCACTCAAGCTCAGACTCTGCAAGGACTTGGCAAAGGGGTGGATGTGCAGAGATTTACTGCAGATGCACAGTACAAGAGAGAAACAATACTGGGATTGGCAGAGTAAGTAATGTGCATCAGGTTTGTTTTCTCTATTTTAGAATGGAATAGCTTTAAGCTTTAAATTAGGGAGGTAAACTGAAAGTAATGCTGACCTTTAGAGAGATAATTTACTTGCTTTAGAGATCTACACTGTAATGGTGCTGCAATTGGAGCTTTTTCTATGTAACTGCTCTACTTAAATTAAATGTTAAAATAAATGGATCTATAATTGAATCTATAACTCTTCATTTACTATCCGCTAATAATAAAGTTAATCAGGTAATGAAGGCAGAGCATAGGTGAAGGTTTGATCTCTTCTTTCATCTCCTGTAAATCTGCCCTAGCAGTCTATTATTAGGGTATGCCCATGCATCAGAGTTTGGAGTGAACTATAGTTTAAAAGAAAGGTTATTAAACTGTATTTTATTCTTAACAATTTAGTTAGAACTGCTGTATATCATGATATTTTTCCCTGTAGTCATTTGGAAGTACTTCACCACATATGTTCTGATATTTTGCATGCTTTTATGTCACCTTTCAGAAATCCAGAATAGAAAAAAATTAAAATATATAGGATAGCACTTCTCACTTTAAAAATACTTTGAATTAATATCTGCATGCAGGTACTTTAAGCTGTGAACAAGTCATGAATATGATCTATGATTTAAGGACAGTCACAGCTGAATAGTTAACAGACTGTCAGAGGAAGAGTTCTCTGCAATAAGAAGCCTTAAATATAATCTCAGATTTTCAACTGATGTCTGCATAAAGCTTTTGAAGAACATATTTAAATATTATAAGTTTTCCACATTTATAGCTACTCATAGCTACAGTTCCAATAGAAATTTGCTACTAAATAGAATTGATATACCAAATAAGAGTAGTTGTATAAGGTCACGTTTTGAACACTAAAGCTGATGCTTTTCATCTTTGAAATCTGTACCTGCACAGATTTTGTCACTGCATTCATAAAAATAGCTTGTAATCATCTTTTAATGTTTCTGCTGGAATTACCTGCTTTGTATGTATTGTTACGCACATATGTCTAGTGTGGCACGAGGTTACATCTTGATGACTGTCTACAGCAGCTTCAATACAAGTAGACTTCTGTTATGACACATACTACTTTGATTCCAGCAGGGTTACTTATATTGTCACCCAACAGTTCATAGACAGTGTCTCTTGTAAAAGAGACAAAGAGAAAGTTCCTTTCAGTAAGTAGAGGTAAAAGCTCAATATGAAAAGGTTAGAAGAAGTAGGGCTTCCTAGTATGTAAATGAGAGTGGCACTTCCATATTGGGCAGTTGCAAAGATCCAGTTAATGACTTGTTCAGCTTGCAGCTTCCTTGCTTTAATCTTCTCTGTGGAGTCTAATCTGCATTTTCTAATGAAAAAGATGCACAAATTCAATGTAATTGTGTAGCATATTTGTTCTTACTTTTTAATTAAATGCCTCATGTTTTTTAATCTTTTATGAAGTGCTGTTTGAAGAAACAACACCTGGAAAAGATTGTGTCTTACTTACAAACCAGCTTTGTACTAGAAGGAGCAATTTCTTAAAACTACCTAACCAGTAATTATCTGTTCTTATCTTCTGTATTTGGTGTATATCATTGGAGTCTGTTGTTTATTGGGTTTGCACCAGTTTTGGTGAAACAACACCAAAATACACCCAAGGTGTGCCTGTGCAGGAGCCTTCAGTGAGGATCCTTTGGCAGTCCTTGGGCTCACACAACAGGCAGTCAGGGCTGGGCATGAAAAGGGGTGTGTAAAATAAAGTTAAAAGATTCCTTGCAAGGTAATAGACTTTTTTTTTAGCTTTTCATTGTGCAACAGCTGCTTGTTTTTTGTCATTATCTTGACAATGCATAAATTGCTTGTACTGTTCTTCATTTATATGGTATAATTTCCCTAAACCATGATTGCCTTGGGCTGCTGTTGGATGCCACTCTTACTTAGACAGGAAGGGTGGATTGTGGTGTAGCTTATGAAGTTCCAGGAGGAATGGATCCCACCAGTTCCAGGAGCCACTCCTGATTTGTATGATTGATTGGATTATTTTGCAATAGAGCATTCATACCATGTTCCTCTTTCACTGAATCACAGAATGGCTGAGCTTGCATGGGGCCTCTGGAGATCATCTTGCCCAACCTCCCTGCTCAAGCAGAGCCACCTCAAGTAGTCACATTAAATACATTTTAAAGAAGTTGTTCATGACAGCTTATTAGGAGGTAATCACACAACAGATAGCGTTTTTCTTGGAATTACCTTGAAAAGACCCAACCCAGCTAAACTGAAACCAAAACCCAAAAATCCCAGCATTAGCCTTAATAGTATTGGTTCTGTGCCAGCCTAAAAACAAGAACCATTCATCTCTATTTGAACCCTACTATTCTAGATCAGTAAAGATTAGTACAAAGTTAAATTTAGACTTTCATATTTTACCATGTTCTCCATCTAATGTGTTGTCAAAGGGATTATGCACTAACAGAAAAGCAGTTTTTAATATTTTAGGACAGAGTGAGCTGGACATCTTCACACCTTTAGTCTACAAATATTAGAAGTGTTTCTGTGAACTACTGGGAAGAGTTTGAGGATTTATATACCCGTTGTGCTAAAACACTGTAGGTGTTGCAACTAAATCAAATAAATGCTAACTGTGACAAGTTACATGCTTCATCACTTTATAATTGAAATGAAAGGAAAATTGAGATTTTTTGCTTTAGCACAGGGTTGAGCAGAAGTTGCCATTGAGAACCAGTGTTGTTGGAGTAGGTTCCTGTCTTTGAAATATCTTCGTAGGTTTTTTGCTTCTATTTTTTTTTCCCAAATGGAACACCAAATATAAGTAAGTGCAGGAAGACACACTTAATGTATTTTTATTTAAATTTTTTCTATGTTCTTGTTTTATTAAAAAAAAAAAAATTAAAGAGAAATAATGAGTTTTGTAACACAAGGATTATTTTTATGTTATGTCTCATAGGGCTTAACATAACTTTTCCTTGTTTTCTTTCATGTCTCTCTTCTACCAGGACACTTGAAGAAAATGTCTATAAAATTGCAGTTTCCCTGGCTCAGCGATACAGTGTTCCACTTTGGGAAGTTTACATGACCCATCTGGAATTTTTATTCACTGACAGTGGGTAAGTTACCTCCTCTGCAAAAGCACATACAATTATTTTACAGAGAAATAAATGCTAACATAGGACAGAATTGAATTATATTGGGGGTGGAGTTTGGGTTTTGTGTCCATTTGTCTTGTGTTGGGATAGTATGGGAATTTTTGTCTTTTCCACGTAATGCTTCCGCAGCCAGCTGTGAAAACTGGTGTTGCAAGCAAGGTTAAAAGTCCATATGTGTCTTACTGTTCTTCAGACTATCTGAGGACTTTCGTTTCAGTGGTCAGGTTTCCATAACTTTGAATGTTGAGTTCTCTCTTACAGTTGCAACTTATCCTGTAGTTACTCTTACAGTCCCTGTAATATACCCTGAAACCTGATTGTTTCTCCGTCTTTTAGTGTTTTGCTCTTTATTGACCTCTATTCTATGTAATAGAGGAAATAAATATATTGGAGCTCCCTATTCACATTGTGCATCTGTTCATCTCAGTTTCATTTTTTGATAGGAGCACTCTTTCTCTTTTAACAGTGTTTTACTGAAACTGTTCTAGCCTGCAAGATTATGGCATACCAAACCTGGCACTGGTGTGGTATAAGGGGAGGGGTGCTTATAGTCTCTAAAGTGGCTTCAGGGGCTTTGTTTTTTAATTTATAATAATAAAATACTTATTTTAACCTCTTAATCATATCAGGCAGTTTTTACCTACTGAAAGAGGAATGAACCCATTTGATGGAGGAACAAGCTACTTGCCTGAGTAGCACATGCAGACAACAGTGATGCAGAAATCCCTGTGCGATGCAGCAGGTCTTACCTGCTGTTCTGACAGATGTGATCAAATTCATTTGGTTTAAAGTGTTAAGTTCTTAAATCACCTTTAGCTTGCAGCTTGTGTTTGTACCTCTCTTAATATTAACTGTTATTTAAAAAGCATTAAAACATTTTAAAAACATGAGGGGTAAAAAACAAAGCCTGGTGAATTTTCTGGAGGAGATGAAATAGTGTTCTGAGATTTTCTTCACTTTCTCCAGAAACCAGAGAAGTCATACCCTGTAAATTTTGATGCTGCTAAATTATTTACTGCTTTAAACAAAACAGACAGGATATAAACATGGCAAGACTGGGGTGAATGTGAAAGAGCCAATTGCCTCCTCTGGAACTAGAATATTACCTAAGGTGTTTTGCAGCAGTTTTTTATCATTTTCTTTGTTCCCGTCCTCCTTGAGTTAGTATTCATAGAATTCTGAAATCACAGAAGTACAGAATAACCATATTTTCTCTAGTGAAATTCAAAAAAAGTCTTAAAAGTTGATGTATAATAGCATAATAAGCTGCTGAGCATGATTTTGTTGTATCATAGTCTCGTTTTAAAATTGATTGACAGCAAATGACCATTACAGTATATTTGAGTCTTGGGATTATGGCATTAATAATACATGTTTCATTATGCATTCATTCTGAACTGAAATGAAGTTTATTCTAAGACTTAATCTCTTTAACCAAATATTCAGTATTTCTATAAGCCACTTTACATAGGGAGAAGCTCAGAAGAGCTTCATAGTTTATATTAACTATTTCTTTGATTACTTGATGATAAAGAATTGTCGCTTTTTTTGTAGATTGTAAGTCTGAAAGTTGTTCAGAATCACATTTTATAAAAATTTCTGTGGAAATTTAGTTGTTTCTTTTGAGGAATCTGATCACATTTAATTATCAAAACTCTATAAAATGCAATTTATTATTTTGGCAACACAAAATTTTGTTTGTCTGTCATAGAACCTCTTGTTCCAGAATCTTTCTGAACACCATAAACTCTTCCTATCCAGTCAGCCCTGCCCTAAAACCACACTGCAAATATCTGCCTATCCTGTTCATATAATTGAATGCTCAAGATTTAGTTTAGATTTTAGTTTAAACTTTGAATATGAACACAAAAAATAGTCATTTTTTAAATACATCAGGTATTTATGAAATACATCACATTATTGAAATACATCAGGTCCAAGTGTCTGCTTTCCCTGATATGAAGAATGAATGATACTTTATTTCTATTAATATAATACTTGTTTTCATTAATATTGTAGAAAAATAAGCAAATAAGAAGAATCTATAGAATTAAAAGAATGCTTGCAATGTTAACAATCTTGGGGTAGGTCATAGATGTAAAAATAACTCAAAAATATCTTACTCTCCCTAAGAAATCAGTTAATTTTTAAACTGAGAAGGTTGTGTTTGTGGTATGTGATGTAACAAAATAATCTTAAAGAATGAAATGGAGACATTTTACTTGGATATTAAAGAGAAACAGTAACTTACAGCATGTATATTTGGGGAGGGAAATGATGAAATTCTAATTTAATCAGTTTTAAAGATGGAGGAAAATCAAATGGTATTAGAAGACATGAGATTTCCAAATGAAATGCACTATCTAATGTGCCATATGATTGGCCTCTGGGGGGGACTCGAGGTAGGAATCACCTGTAGGTTATTTCTTTCCTCAGATTCAGGTGAAACTGCCAGTTGAGAAAGATACAAACTTAGGATGATATGCACCCATTTTTCTCCCAGCTGAGGGAAAAAAGCAGTGATTATCTTTTATGTAGTCAGCTGGAGGTGTCTGAATTCGTGCTGTGGAAGAGCTAATGTATTCTTTTCAAAAGGTTCAGGAAAGAATTTCCTGAAGCAGTGAGACTGACTGAGGTCAACCCAAGGCTTCCTGTATTTTCATAAGCTTTTTGGATGGCAGTTTGAGAAGCAACTTGTTAAACTGTCCAAGTCTCTCTGTATTTACAGGAACTGTCCTAAGCATGAATAATTGTGCCAAATAGATTAATTGCTGGGCAAGAGCCAATTTTCAGTGATAATATCTCTCAAGGTGTGCACAGGTACTCGTCAACTACAGAAAATAGAATGTAATGGAAAAGCTTCTAACTGGGCAGTAGGATCTTTGAGCATCATTCAGCCACAAGTGCTTGTTTGTTTGTTTAATGAAGTCTTTCTTTATACATACCCTGGATGTATTTTTCCTTTTACATATAGCTATAGTCACAGATGTGAAATCCTGCCTTGAATTCCACTTCAGTATTCATAACCCTTAGTCTGCATGTCCAAGGTAACAGGTAACAGGATTGGGAAAGACAAGAGTTGCTTAGCTTTTGTTTATTTATAGAATGTATAGTTATCTAAATGTTTGTGAGTGAGACTCTAAAGAGAGCAAAGATTGTCCTGTCTCCCAGGGGCACAGCTGTAAGAGTCTTTCATGGCACATCCAGGCCTTTAAGCAGAAGTTATTTCTAAACACAGGTTATCAACACTGGAAATAGAAGAAAGAGCACAAAGTCTTGGTCTGTTTGAGACTTTGAAAACCAGTCCTGAAGCCTTTCATGAGCACATGGCTAAATATGTTTACCCAAGTATTGAAGGCCAGGATCACCAGCGGTTGCTTTACTATTTCACACTCCTGGAAAACTGTGGCTGCTCAGAAGTGGTGAACCATACTCTTAAACCTGAAACTCACATCCGACTCCTGAAAAAATTCAAAGCAGTTGCACCAGGTAGGAGAGTACCTGCTTGTTTTCTTCATAACTGCATTTATTATTTTGTCATGTAAGCATTGGCATGATTATGCTTAGCTAGTTTGTTTTCCAGGTGTTTTTTTCTGTGAGCAA
Source organism: Alaudala cheleensis (assembly GCA_013398995.1). Lineage (NCBI taxonomy): Eukaryota > Metazoa > Chordata > Aves > Passeriformes > Alaudidae > Alaudala > Alaudala cheleensis. The sequence goes on along the minus strand of VWYE01017498.1, from coordinate 227,277 downwards.
AGGAGATGAATACAGTTAATACAGCCATAAGTTCATTCTGTTGGTCTTTCTGGAAACTTATTTAATAACAGCAAGAATAAACCAGTTAGGAGCAGGTTTTTGTTAGTGATGCAAGGTAAAACTGTTGGCAATATTTCATAGTGAAATTTTAAATGAAAAATAGCAGGTTCCTAGAGTATAATTTTTAACACTGCAAGTTTAGCATGAATATTCTCAAAGGATTTAAGAAAGTTTACCTTTCAAGAGTCTGAGTTGCAGAATATATTAGGGACTTTATGCATTTTGTGTTTGTTTGTCTATAAGAGGATAATATTTTGTTCTGTTTTACCCTTGATGTTAACCTTTTGCTTTCCCAGAATTACAGCATCGTTTGTAACCCTACATTTTCAGACAATTACTGTAAAATACACTGCTGCTAAGGACTCTGAAATTTTGTGTACTATTTTCAGTTTGCTTGTTAGTTGGGTACTGTCTTGAATTTTAGTTGTAGAACTCAAAATCCAGTTCCAGAATGACAGATAAACACTGTATGGCATTACCTCCTGTGAGGATGAATTAATTGATCAATATTGGAACCTAATGTGTATTGGACACTAACTGTGCTGCAGAGTTTGAAGAGTTGGTACATATGAATTAATGTATTGCAGGAAGAAAAAAGTCAATAATTCTTTTGAAGAGGAGGGATAACCTTCAGTTCTTGTTGATGTTATTCAACACTCGAGTTCTGTGATGCTTGCCGAAGAAAATTCTGTCAAGAAATTTTTGTTTACCTTAAAAGCTATTTAAAAAAACCAAAAAACATCCTTGGACCATATGCCAGACATAAATTAGTCGATTTGTGTGGTTAAAAATTAAATCTTTGTATTACATCCCTAATCAAAATTCTCAGTGTTCAGCATAGAGATAGGAGTCAAGGAACAGCAGCTAAGTGTTTACAGATGTTACAGGCCCAAAGTATATGAATAAGAATAGGGCAATAGAAGTTGGTTATCTTAGAAATTATATGCAAAGAAAATAAAATAGTATCATTGCTAGAAATATTTCTGTTGTTGGTAAATTAATTTGCAAGGATGTTCTTCCTCTAGGAAGCAGAGTAGTAACATGACTACAGATTATATAAATATTGATGCAAATGGAGCTACATGTCCTATCTCTAGCTGACCTTACTTAGTTTACTTGTAGTTAGTGCCTTGTAATTTTTGCTAAGTGGTAAGTACCAGTTGTTACATGATCAGAATGCATGTTTTAAATGAATAAAGACTTCTGCTTTGACTTGCATGAGGTTTTCTAGGGTTTACATTTATGTTCTGGCATGATTCTGTATATTATATATATGTGCTTGCTTCTTTGACAATCTGCTTTTTTTGGGTTGTGTCACAGAATCACAGAATGATTGGGGTTGGAAGGGACCTTAGAGATCAGCCAGTTCCAAATCCCCTGCCATGGACAGAGAACCTTCCACTAGACCAGGTTGCTCAGAGCCCTACCCAGCCTGGCCTTGAGCACTTCTAGGGATGGGGCAACCACAGCTTCTCGGGGCAGCTTGTCCCAGTGCCTCACCACCCTCACAGTGAAGGATTTCTTCCCTATACCTAATGTAAATCTCCCCTCTTTCAGTTTGAACCCATTCCCTCTTGTTGGAGGGATAGATAATGTTAAAATACATTCTGTGGACTGAGAAATTTCACATGCACCGGGACATCATAAAATCTTAGTCTGTCAGTATTTATGTTTGTAAAAGGAGATGGGGTGGAGTCCTTTTAGTTCTGCAGATGCTGCTGAATTAATTGTTTTACATGGAATTGTGGAGTGTGAGTAGATTGAATTATGAATAACTTTCACCTCTTTCTCCTTCTGTCACTAGGTCTTAATTACAAAAAACTAACAGATGAAAATGAAAACCCTCTGGAAACACTGGAACCCATCCTTACAAGTCAGAATATCTTATCTATTTCCAAACTGGCTCCCAAAATTCCTAAAAAAGATGGCAGCATGCTGTCACCAAGTTCTCTTTATGCTGTGTGGTTACAAAAACTTTTTTGGAATGGTGATCACCATCTCATTAAAAAAATACCAGAAACCATGGATGAGTGGCTACATGCATATGATATGTGTTCAAAATACTTCGATAGACTTGATCCAGATGATATTGTGATTTTCATTGATGAAATTACTTTTTCTTCCAAAGCCGTCACGAAGGTAAGAAGATACTTTTAAAGAATTTTAGTCCTCAGATGAAGCATGTGTATGAGTTCAGTATAGTATCAAGAGGAAAGTCTCAGTAAATGTTACAGTTTTCATTTTGCAGTATTTAAAGATAAATTTATAAACCTACCTTGCTCTGCTTACCTTTTCTTTTTTTGATTGCCAGTATGAAAAGAAGGGATTTTTATTCAGTTAGGGGAGTTCGATCTGTGGATACGAGAGTTTTGATGGAACCCCAAAGTCCCTGTGTGTCCATTCAACAGACAAAAAGATACTGTGTGTTTCATAGAATCACAGAGCGGTTTGGGTTGGAAGAGACCTTAAAGACAAAGTAGTTCCAGCCTCTCTGCTACGGAGGGTTTCTGCATTTTTTCCATATATCTAATCTAATATAAACCTGCCCTCTTTCGTTAAAGGCATCCCCCCTGTCCTATCACTACACACCCTTTGGAAAGCTCTCGTGCAGCCTCCTTCAGATGTTTGAGGGCTGTTCTGATGCCTGCCCAGAGCCTTCTCCTCTTCTTACTGAACAGCTCTCCCAGCCTGTCTTCATAGGAGAGGTGCTCCATCCCTCTGAGCATCTTTGTGGCCTCCTCTGGGCTCAGTCAGTCCCACTGTCCTTATCTTTGGCATAGATGTCAAACAGTGCCAGTCCCAGTACTGACTGATGAGTGCCACTTGTCAGTGCTCTCCACTTGGACACTGAGCCCTTAATGCAACTCCTTGTGTGCAGCCAACCCAGCCAATTCTTTATCCACCAAGTGATCCATCTGTCATATCCATCTCTCCAGTTTGTATGTCATGCAGAACAGTGTCAAATGCTTTGCACCAGTCCAGGTAGATGGTACCAGTTGCGGTTCCTCTTTCTTCATCCACCAGTTCTGTAACCCTGTCAGAGAAGGCCACCAGATTTGTCAGGCACAATATGCCCTGAGTGAAGCTGTGTTGGCTGTCACCAGCCTCCTCCTGATTTTCTGTGCCTTAGCATGGTTTCCAGGAGGACCTGCATGCTCTTGCCAGGCACCAAGGTGAAACTAACCAGCCCACAGTTCCCTAGCTCCTCCTTTTTTTCCATTTTTAAAAATAGGGGCTATGTTTCTCCTTCTCCAGTCAGTGGGAATTTCACCAGACTGCCAGAACTTCTCAAATCGATGGACAGTGGCCTAGCAAATTCATGCACCAGCTCCCTCAGAACCCACAGAAGCATTTCATGAGGACCCAGGACTTGTGCACCTTCAGGTTCCTTAGATGCTCTTGAGCATGATCTTTTCCTGCAAGGGCTTGTTCTTCACTCTGCCAGTTCCTACATTGGCCTTCTGCAACTTGAGTAGCATGGCTGGAGCACGTGCTGGTACAGACTCATGCAAAACTGTTATTGAGTGACTGTTTCCTCTGTGTCTCAGGTAACCATGTTCCTTATTTCCTTCTAGAGAGGACCTGCATTTTCCTAGTCTTTCTTCTATCACCAGGATACCTGCATCGCCACCAAGATTTAGTTCTGACAATGCTTTAGCTTTCCTAACCTGATCCCTGGCTGTTCCTCTGTATGCCTCACAGGGTACCTGTCCTTGCTTCCACCCTCTCTAGGCTTTCTTTTTGATGTTCCAAGTTTTTCCAAGAGCTCCTTGAGCATCCCTGCAGGCCTAGTGTTTTTGCCTGATGACTTCTTTGTTGGGATACATTGCTCCTGCATTTGGAGGAGGCTGTCCTTCAATATCAACCAGCCTTTTTGGCTCCCTCTGGCTTTAATCCGTGGTACTCTACCAGGCAAATCCCTGAAGTCCAGAGTAGTGAACTTTCTGTGCAGCCTCCTCATTGCACTAAGGATCTCGTGGCTACTGCAGCCCAGGTTGCTCTTGAACGTCACATTGCACCTCCCCCAGTCCTTCTTTGTTGGTGAAAACACGTTCCAGCATAGCTCCTCTCCTAGATGGTTCCTGTATGTCTTGGAGAAGGACATTGTCATAAATGCATTCTGGGCACCTCCTGGATTGCCTGTGCCCTATTGTGTTGTCACTCCACCTGATACTGGGGTGGTTGTATTTATTTACTTGTGCTCATCCTAAAATTCGTTGTGCCACAGGCTTGTGCTTAGTACCACACTTCTACATTCAGAGTAAGGTGTTCCACAGAAAAAAGTATTCTGGCCCAATGTGTGTGGTTTCTAAGCATTGTAATAATGTAAATTATAAACTGTTTTAATCTCCACCTGGCTGAAAGCCTGGCTTTGAAAGAATGCATTTTTTTGTGTGTAACCTATATTACCAGATGTGGAGTTCCTTTTTGCCCAGAGAAACCTACTTGCAAGAATATTTCTAGCATAAAGTTTTACTCATGCTTCCTTACATAACTTTACTTTGACGCACAAAAGAGAAATGAGATTTCTTAGATTTTACCTTATTGAAAGATCTAGAGATGTCTTCACTAACTTTATCTGAAATGAAAAGGCAAGAAGGTGTCCAGGGTTTTTTTGTGTCCAGATATCTTCTTTATTTTGATTTATGACAATTTTTTGAGGTATTTATATACCATGTTTAATGAGATGAATTTCAGTTTGTTCCTTCTTTGGATACTGTTTTAATGTTTCTGTAATATTCATACAGGTTTATTAGAACTCATCTAACCTCTATTTATATCAGAATTTGGTGAAAAAAATTGCTAGATGGTATAATAAGAAACTTTGTCAGCCCAGAATTTGTGCTGTGATCTGACTGTCATGGTAGACCAGCACATTTTATCACTAGTTCCATCAGCTGTCTCTGAAGCCTTTTTAGCAGAACTACTATCTTGGCTTAGGTGTTTTGGTCCCTTTTATCTCGCAAAGGTACTTTTTCATACTTAAGAGCAATGATTCAGACTCATCCCGAGATCTTAATTGCCAGACATGACCCTGAACTGAGGTAGCAAGGGCATGGCTTGTCTAATGAGGAAATACTGTCTTTACATATGGTTACTGCAGCTGACTACTTGATACTCTTGCTTTTAATGTTTCTTGAGTATTTCAAGGTTATTTCTCATTTGTTCCAGATGATTGGTGTAGGGAGAGAGTGGATATCCTCTGCTGTGTGTCTGTTTTGAAACACATTGATTATTTTCCTTTGTTTCTGTTCAGATTCTAGTACATTTTCTCTACTCTCTTGAGAGTAGAGAGTAGGAATGGCATGAAAGAAACACAAAAGGCATGATGATTGTGGTTTGTGGTCAGGCAGGATTTTGTAGTAGAGACCTGTTAGCTTTTTGGCCATGAAAGATGCTCAAGAAGCGCTTGAAACAGTTGGTCAGATCATCTGGGTTTGGGATTGAAACAGCTGTTTAACCAGCTTGCAGCTAGTTTTGCCTCAGGATCCTGTTCCGTTCTCAAGTAGAATTGTACAATGAGAAATTATCATTGTAGATCCTGGCAGCTTATCTCTGAGGCCTCTTTCCTCTATCTTTTGTCTGAAAAACACTTCATACATAAAAGCAGCCTTTTGGCTTGCACCTGTTACTTAAATTTTATGTGTTTTGAGGCTGCCTTGGTCGTGTGCTCACTCTTTTAATCTCTAATTCAGCACTTTTTCCCAGTCTAGTTCTGTGGTCAAATACTTTACTATATCAGTTTCCCACAACAGATGCACATTTAAGTGTTTCATGAAAGTGCTGATACTTAGTCAAAATGCAAAAAAAACCATGGTCATTATCATGAAGTAACCTGTTGTGTCACTGAGACAACTGAGCTTTCTCTCATAGAGGAAATTTGAGAGGAAGCTTACAGTGAGATAGTGAAATGTGTTTTCTAGGAGTGCTGAGAGGTGAACTGGCAAAAAGCCCAAAAAACAAATGTTGCACATCCTCTCCACTCTCTCCCACTCCTTTAAAATGTCCGAAGGGGAAGGTGGGAAAGGAGAGAGAGAGAGAGAATATTCCAGGGAGATGATGAGATGCACTCTAGTGTTATTCTTGTGGAACAGTATCTCCATTGAAAAACCCCTTTTGGTCAGAAACAATTGAGAGAAGTCTCAAGTGCTAAGGGTAAATGGGTTATATAGCAATGTAGCCTACATGAGTTCAGCTTCAGAGGTAGCATTGCTGTTGTCACCATGTGGGAACTTAGGAAACAGGCACCAGAATATCTCCTGCTGTTCCAGTATGTCAGTAGTAGGAAGGAGAGGCAGTGGTGGACCAGCAAAGCAACAGACGGCTGCTTCTTATTTGTGTGTAACTTGGATATGGCAGAAAACCTGGGAGCAGAATGTGTAATTATGCGAAAGGGAGTGAAAACACAGGGATTTAGTGCTGGCTTCTGCAATGCCTTGTTCTTCCTGACAAAGACAGCCCCTGATGGGCTTTGACAGGGGCCCTTTTATTCACCTGTTCCCTTCCACAAACTCTTTGTTTTAGCTTTCTCATGAATTGGGCCAGCAGTGACTGAATGGGCTTGACTGGGCAAATGGATTGAGATGTCTAAATTGGAGAAATGGATGAGGAGTTTGCATTTATGAATAGGCTACTAACATTGTTATACTGACTTGTTCAGGATATGACATGGTTTTTAGGTGCTTCCAGCTCTAAGAGGCCAGAGATTCTTTTCTTCCATGTTTCCTGTGATAGAAATGAGTTACCACCTGGAAGAAAAGATCAGTTCCCAGGCCTTAAGGATTCATTGTGTGGTGGGAACTGTATGGGCAGAGATAGTGGGATTTCAGTAAACCATAGACCTAAAGTAACATGGTTAATGTGGTTGAAAAAGGTAAAGATTGATGCAATACTTTTTCGTGTTTGTGGTAAATGAAACAGGCAGGAGCCTTAATGCTTTGTCAGTGCCCTCCTCATACATTGGAGGACTGAAGAGGTATTGATCCCTTGACTACAAAAGCTCACTGCAGAAAGCAGTTGAAAAGGTTCCTGCTTGTGGCACTTCTACTCAGATCTGCTTTTAACTCTGTATAACTGTTCAAGTCTTTCTGACTAAATAACAAATAATTCCATCTCTGTAATGTTAGGAATAGGCTATCTGCATGTATGGAACAGATCTCTTCCTAAATGGGAGATACTCCAAATATTCATTGGAATGACTGCTTATATCTTTGCATGCATTTTGAATCTGTCATCTTTTTTCCCAGCAACTCGGTTTGCTTTTAAATAATACTGATGTCATAGTTTCTTAATTATAGCAATGATCATATAAACTTCTTATCATGATGATTTCTCATTTGTTCCTGTTTCTGTGATTGTTGTGAAGCATTTTAGATAGTTTGGGGATTTTTTTTTAATTCCTTCATTGCCAACATTTTGTTCATTGTGCTAGAGAGCTGGTTATGTCTTCAAAGAACCATCTGTTTCAGAGCTCATAGGTCATTGCCCTGATGGTTTTTTGATTAACAGTGCTCTGGAAAAAAAGCTTAGCACAACAAAAACACAACTGAAAACAATCTTTTTTAATCACTGTGTATTCATTATTGAACACACACTACAAATGGAGATTGGCACATTATGTTGGTTAGGAAGAAAAGGCTACAGCTTTAAATATAAAAAGTAGAATAAAAAGCAGTAGAATCATCAGTCAGGTCTTCTGTAGAGAAAAAGAAGCTGAAATTTTCCTTACATGAGTACTCTCTTGCAGCCTTCCATAGATGCAGCCACATTCTTTCAGACTACAGCTGCTGATGTTTTTAACATTCCATCTTTTATAACTTCTTTCCCAAATTCTCATTTCAAAGATTTAAAAGAACTTTTCTTGCAACTTAGTGATTTTAGTTGAAAGGTTGACTTATTTTCTCTGAGTCAGTAATACTCTTTTGACCATTTTCTTTTCCTTTTTGCTTCCTTAAGCAAGAATGCAATGTCCACATTTTCACCACATACCAAACAGGTGTGGAATGGGAACCTGTTACAGCTGGATATTAACCTGCATAATTTTCTTGACTTTAAAGACACTAACTGCTGTTTAAAATAGCTGTCTAAAAAAGCTCAGTTTAAGGAAAAAAAAAAGCCCAGAACATTGTTCACTATCTTTTGTCTGGCTGATTGACTTAATGCTGTATAAAGCACTAAGGAGAAAGAGGGCATGACATTGCCTGAAGGTGTACAAGAAATGTTCTTACATAGTGTGACTGCATTCAGATGTTACTTTTTGAATTACTTGACTTCATTTTATCGCTTTTCATCACTGTGCTCCAGTTCAGTCGGTTTGCCTTGCCTGACCTTGTTTTGTTCATGGATTTTGACAGCATTTCTTTTTCTAGTATCAGTGCAAGGTACTTTCTTGTGCCTTTCATTTATATAGTTATTTTAATTAAATCCGCTTCAAGAGTGCATAATAGGAAACTTCTCCAATATCTTTCCTTTAACTGGCTCCTGACATACATTTAAACCTTTTCCAGATGAATTTTACAGGGTCTGATAGGAATGAAGTTAACTTAAGGCATAGCAGCCTTAATGGGGCTCTGCTTTGGATTTGTGACTGAAACAGTGTTGATACCACACTAGGATTTTGACTTGCTGAGCACTGCTTGTATGGTGTCAAGGCTTAATTTTTATCTCAGCACCTCAGCCCTGAGTAGGCTGCAAGTAGGCAAAAAGTGGTTAAAGGACACAGCCAGGACAGCTGGGCTGGCCAAAGGTGTGTTCTGTGCTGTCTAATGTCATGCTCAGTGGTAGCAAACAAAGAGTTGGGTAAGATTAGAGGGATGGAGCACCTCTCCTATGAGGAAAGACTGAAAGGATTGGCATTGTTCAGCCCAGAAAAGAGAAGGCTTTGGGGTGACTGAACTGTGGCCTTCCCATACCTGAAGGGAACCCACAAGGAAGATGGAGACAGACAAGAGTATGTAGTGACAGGACAAGGGGGAATGGCTTCAAACTGGAGAGTAGGTTGGATTAGACATCAGGAAAAATGGTTGTCCAGAGAAGCTGTGGATGCCCCATCCCTGGAAGTGTTCAAGGCCAGGTTGGGTGGGACTTTGAGCAATCTGGTCTAGTTGGAAGGTGTTCCTGTCCAAGGCAGGGAGGTTGGAACTCGGTGGTCTCTGATGCCCCTTCCAGCCCAGACCATTCTATGATTCAGTGATTTGGCAGCAGATAACAGGAACTGGACCCAGCTCTTCCATTTGAACATCAAAACCCATTTTTCATTATGAGGGTGAGTGATCCTTGGCACAAGTTGCACAGAGGGATTGTTGAGTCCTCCCACATTGGAGATATTCAAGAGCCACCTGAATGGGGTCTTTGGCCACTGGCTCTAGGTGTCTTGTGTTTAAGCAGGTGCCCTTTGGAACCCCCTTGCAGCCATTCTGTGTTTCAGTGTTGCTGGGATCCCAGGTTGCTGTGCCATTAAAAGGAGTGGAGCTGATTCTATAACCTCACACTTGCATGTTAATCACTGGCAATAAGAGTAGCAGGGTCAGCATCTTCACAGACAAGTAAAAGTTGCTCATACCATACTTTATTAAGAAGTACTTACATACTCTCAGGAGAATAGGCTTATGAGATGAGTTTTTACCCTGAGGAGTAAAATCTGTTGAGAAGAAATAGTATGTGATGTTCTTTGGTTTGAAAAGAAATTTTTAGGGCTTTTTATTACACATTATAGCCTATAGATTTAAAAATCATCTTAAACTGTAAAAGCTTTTTAAGTATAAAACTTCACATGCAAACAAAGCTTGAACTAGCCCCTAAGCTACATTTTTATCACTGGCTCTGATACCAAATCTCATTAGTGAAGCTGATTAGAAGTACGGAGGAGAGCTATTCATGGTTTTGAATAAAATAACCAGAGAAATTATATGTTCATAGTTCTGCATTTTGGCACTATTGAAATGCGAATGCAAAATTAAAACAGGCTTGGGAAAAAACCTGTATTTTCTTTCTTAGTTCTTTTTATTTTATCTGAATGCTTTATTCTGCATGTGCTTATGGCAGCCTGACTTCTAAACTGGCAGCATATTGACACTGTTCTCTAGGATACAAGTTAAATGGAATACTTAAATTGTTTGCCTTTTTGCATCTCTCTTAATTGCATTTTGAACATTAGAATGTATACTAGAAGAGAAACAAATGAAATATGTAGCTGTTTTCTTCTTTTATCATGTTTACGAATTGGATATATAAATCCAGCTGTGGTTGTTAGATTTTAATGTGATGTGGAGACCGAGATTTTTTCCTTGCTTTGAGTAAAACCTTATATTGAGGCGTTGTTCGCAGTAACAAACTCAGTGACTCTGGGTGGGAATGAAACTCTGTTCCATTTGAACTGTGGTAAAATTCCCTTTGTACTGTGTTAAACTGGCCAACTTTCTTAGCTCTAACAATAATGTCCACTCGTTTTGCTTTCATCCTTAAAAATATCCAGTAAATCACTGTGGTTCACAGTAATAGCACAAAAAGCCAGAAGTAAATTTTAGATCTTTCACTTGTGACTATTTATCTAGGGGAGGGGGGGAAGTTTGTGAACTGTAAAACTTTCCACTAAATAATCCTTATCAAACTTCTTATGGCTTTACAAATAGCTAGTTTAATTCACTATGTAAACATCTCTTGGACTTTGCATGAATAATGCTGTAGCAGTTTATTTGCCCTCTTTTATGATAATTCATCTTATTTCCTATTCACTGTGTCATACAGGTTCAAGCATTTTTTCATAATTCTTGTGTATTTCACCTTGAAAGTTAAAATTGTTTATGTCTTTGTTCAGTATTCTAGTAACTAAAACACCTGACTGTAAAAGTACCTAATGCTTTGGGTTTTGAGTTCAGGCAGAGGACACTTCCACTCATTAGAAAATATATTGCAAGCATTTTTAAAACTGTACTCGAAGTTAAAAATGAATAAATCATGCATGAATGTCTAAAATCACACTTCAGACTTTGTTTTGGACTTTCAGCTGAAGCTGTGTCTTTCCCAAAACAGGAAAGTCAGACTTTGTTCCAGTTTAATGCCTAGATACAACTAGATGTATAGGTCTTTTAAAGTACTGTATAGTTATTATTTTGTGTAACTTGGGTTTAAAATAGATTACATTAAAAATTCTTGATCCTTCTGGGATTTTTGCTTATGGTTATGGTCTTAGAGATATAATTTAAACAGTGGCCTAAATCTGACAAAACTAACCTTAAGTGAATTATCAGTCAGTCTTGTAAAGCAATTCTCAGACACATCTCAATGAAGAATTAAAAACTAAAGATCATAAGGTGGCAGTCTACAAAAACAATAAATATTGTTACTAAAAGAACTTTATATGGTTTAAAATGAACATGAGTCAGTAAAAGAATCATTAAAAAGAAGGACAGCAGAATAAAGTAATTAAATACTGATCATTTTAATAAATGACAAGTTAGAAACAAAGTTGTTTCCCATTAAATACTTCCTTTAGTTTTATGGTGTGTTGAGGAACCACTTGACCTCTTAGCACTGCTCTAATACAAATAGTAGTGTACAGGTAATGAATGAATAATTAATGGGGAAATCTTTTTCAGCTGCCAGTTGAAGCCAGGATAGAAGTGACTAAGAAGGCTATCAAGGCAGTGAAACATCTTTCTGAGAAATCAAGAAAAAAAACTTCAGATAATGACATGAAAGATGCTGAAAACCCATCTGCTGCTTATGAAGAAACTCTGAATCATTTGCAACAATCTCTTGCTCATCTGGAAACACTCACTCACAGTTTTATCATTTCTTTGAAAAGCAGTGAACAGGTAATGATTACTGATCAAGAGCTTGCTTTGAGTGTTACCATGACTAGCAGTGATAGGCATCAATCTTCTGTCATATTTTATTAATGTTTTCTACCTTTGCTTTTGTTGACCTGGGTTTTGAAAATTCAGTTCCATCAATCTTCTCTTTTTTCTCAGAATATGTTAATTCCTAGCAGAAAGGAAGACTGATACAGCCCTGTAAATAACGAGTACACTCATTAGTGTTCCCAAAAACTGTCTGTTCACAGGATACCCTACAGAAGTATGGCTACTTATATGATCTGTCAAGGTCAGAGAAAGAAAAAATCCACGAGCAAGCAGTAGCCATGTGTATAGATGGGCAGCCCCTGCACATGGTGCAGCAGTTGTTACAAGTGGCTGTTGGAGATATAGGCCTTTCTCCCCAAGATGTTGTCCAATGTGCTATTAAAAAAATTGTAACTATATTAAGGTAAGTACACTTCCTTAATTAAGCACAAAAATCTTTCTTCTGGATTTTTGGAAGGTTTTTTTTGGATGGTTGAGTTGGTGTGTTGGTTTGTTGTAGTTTTTGGTTGGTTGGTTGGTTTTGTTTATTTGCACTGAATACTTGTTGGTTTCTAATGTCTGGATTTTGCATTAACAGGAGAATTCTTTGATTATGTTTCTGTTTACCTATAATTTCATATTGAGTTATATTTTTATGAGTAGGGGAAGCCTGAGCAATTTGAACACAGTGAAACAGTGCTTATCCTGTTCACTGGTGCTTTTTAGTTAAAAGCATTGGCTTTACAGCATTGTTCCATTATGTGTATGTGCCCTTGTGAATTTTTGTAACATTTACAACAGCACATAATTCTTCCTTCTTAAACAGAGTGAAAAGGCATGTTTATTGGAAATGGTAACTCAGGCAGGCTTTTGGGCAGCAAAAGCCTTGGGACAGCTTCTGCCACAACAGTGTGTCCTACCAGCAGTCATACAGTTTCCATCTTGGGAAAAAACTGCTGAGCCATTTCTGGGAGCTGGGGTTTCTTGTGCTGGTTGGTTTGGTTCATTAGAAATATTTTCTTCCCCCTCATTTTTTTAAAGGAGTGCAGGGAAGCAAGGGAGGATAATTTTGTATCCTCCATTATAGATTAAACAGAAATTTCTCATTTAACTATTCATACAAAACTCTCTTCTGAAGTATTTCTGTTTCAAAGAGACACATGCAACAAATATGAAAGTGTTCTGCTGTTAGATGTCTGGTAAACACTGTTTGGCACTTCTAAGACCAGTTTAGAGAGATAAAACTTTGAGAATTTATCCTGTTGTTCTGCATGCAGAAAAATTATATGGGCAGGATGATCTGAATGCACACATCAGGAATTGGAAAGCAAGTCTAGCATGGAAAATTTTCTATGGCTCTGCTTTTTTTTCAGCATGGATGTATATATTACAGCAGATTGAAGTGCCACAGATGAAAAGAAGGCAGCCTGTCAAATTGTTTGCAGTCCTCTTTGGCAGAAAATTGATTTCTCCTGTCACTCAGTTTAAGAGTGTTCACAGCATCCTCAATGATGATAGAGCTTTTGCACAGCAACATAAGTAATACAGCCTTTATTGTCTGGGTTTGTCCATTTGAAGAAGAATAATTTCGATTTTGATAATAACTGTCCTGCTGTTCCTGCCTAGCAGTGTGATGTATCTGGATACAAAGCTCACGGAGTCCAGTTATTTTGACTATAATGAGTCTCATTAACATGCAGAAGATGAGAAACCTATCAAAATTCTCCTTTTTACTCTGCTTCTTATCAACACTTTCCTGTGAACTGAATTACTTGTTCTTTATATGCATTGCAAGGCTGGAATGGCTGCAGCTTGATTTAAAGTTCCAAGACAACGACCATCTCCAGTAACTCCTGTGCAGCACTTCACTGGAGAGAGGGGAATGACAGTCTCATAGGGAAAACTGTAGTGGCAAAAATGAGCAAATGATTTAGAACCTTCAATTAAAATGAATTGATGTGTGAGGTGACCTAATGTAGTCAGTAGAAATATTCTGCTCCCACTCCACTGCTTTTTTGGGATGAGAAAGATAATTTCATGTCATTCTGAGCAATGGAAAGTTTGTCTACTACAATGAAAAAGTGCATGGAGTGAAAACCTAGCATAAAATAAAACAGAAAATACTTGAGATAATACCCTCCCTATGATGAAATTCAGAATGGGATAATATTATAAAACACTAAGTATAATCTAAATACAGAGAGGAATTAAAAGGAAGACTGTTGCTTGATATTTCTTAAGCCTGCTGGTATTCATATTGTTGCTGTGAATAAAATTGGATTCATCTCTATCCTATGCTCAGATGTTCACTTTCAAGATACAACACAAATTACAACGTTTTGTTCAATACTTGCATTTCTACAATTAAGAGAGTAGTCTTACCAGTGTAGCTGGAAAACAGATTTCTACTCAATAAATGCATCATTTCAAGGGAAAACATTTTCTAGGTTTATTTATTGGAGGTTTGATATGTTACACTGTGTGGTTATTATATACAGTAGTTTGGAAAGGAATTGTATTGGAACATTCCTCCTTTGACCATTAACCTTCAGAGTAGCAGTTGTAAGGCTGTAACACTGAACATGGATTTTCTACAGCTATAGTGACAAGGAATATCATTGAGATACTGCAAACACAAGTGAAAGAGGCCTGGATGGATGTGAAAAGTTATGGTAGTGTCAGTGATTTGCTTCAAAATTAGGCAACAGTCCACTACTTCTGTGACTGAAAATATACACCTTTCCTTTCAGTTGCATTAACTACAACCATCCTTCAAACACAGTAAAATATCTTTTGTTATTAGCATATATAGTCATTCTTGCCAGAAGAACCTTCTTCAGAAAGTAATGTCTTAATGAAAGCTTAAGTTACTTTTTGGCTTCATCTTACAGCAGTGTCTGATATGACAGGCTTAACAGCTTTGAAACCTTCTCAGAAACAGATTTTTTTGTTAACTATAACAGTTGTTTGCCTAATTCAGGATTTTGTGATTTGTAAATTTGTAAATCATTAAATTGCAATTTTAAGAGTAGTATTGTCCTCCAGTTCTTTTAACTACTTTTGTCTCCCTTAACTCTCTAGTTCTGGCCCACAAAATTCAAAATAGAAACTCTTGCATTGGTATGTGTAAAAGCTCTCTAGCAGAGCATATTTTCATACTTTACATGACTTAGGTATTGTGCACTTCCTTGTTTGCCTGTAGACACAGCTACTATAAATAAAAATGAAATGCCTCTTCCGTAGAAACTATGAACATGTGGAAAACAAAACAAAATATTTTAGCTACTGTGGTCACCTGATTAGCCTTACTTAAGACTCAATTTAATTCCTTGCCTAAGGTCACTCACATGATGGATAGGAAACTTTGCATGATCCGTGACTGCAGACATGTCCATGGTTGGTCAGTCTGGAAAGACAGTTTATCTGTTGAAGAATTTATGATCTCCTTAAAGATAGAGTTCCTTGTTTAATGCCCAGTGTTTTCTGAAGAAGGTAAATCCAGCTTTGTTAGAAAGAGTAGCTGCATTAACGGGGAGGAAAAAAAAATCAGATTTTTTTATTACCTCATCTCATTTGAGCAGGGATCAATGTAATTTTGTAACTTGAATATAATACTTTTGTGGTATTTTAGCTGGAAATGATGGTTTGCCATTGAGACATTTTTCCTCAGCTTTGAATGATCACACCATCAGTATGTTATTTCCTTATTTTCCTCATATTTAAATATGACAAAGCACAATCAGAAAGAGAAAATAAAGCTGGAGTATTTTCTATGAATACGGTAATTAGGTTAAAAAACTTAGATGAAGTTAATTTATTCTTCCAAGTGTTCTTTGTACTTTATTCTGTTTGAGGAATGTGATGAAATATGCATCACTTTTTTTGACACTGAACTGAAATCAAAATAAACCTTTATCAGTGTAATTACACCAAGCTCATAGCTAGGAGTTTTGAGGTGAACAATGAGTCATGTTCTGTTGTTTAAAACATGCATAAAATAGCATATAATCTGTGTGGGAGACTAATCCTTCATTAATTATATTTGTTTCTGTTAGTAGCTACTTATTTTTAATCATTAATTATTAAGAAAAGAACAAGGCAGCAGTCTGTGGAAACCTGTCAGGATTATTTGTCTCATGATCTGTCTTCTCTTTTAGTTCCTCTAACAATTAGTAAAGGCAGTAGTAAGCTTAAAAAATTGCTAGGTTTCAGTCCTCCTAGATTTTTAAAATATTTCCTCATTCTAGATAACTGCAGATTACTGCTTAGAATAACCTATTTTCTCCTTTCCTCGTTTTTAGTAAAAGACATCTGTCTATGAGAAACTTGAAGCTTCCTGTAAATGTTGATACATTAGTTCTTGAAAATCAGCTTCACAGATGTATTGTCAGAAACAGGGATGTTTTTGTTTTCAGAAGTGCCCATTAGCTTTTGCAGATATATTTCTTTTGACTCATTTTTGTCTCAGTTGGGTTTGTTTGTTTGTTTGGGGTGTTTTTGTTTTGTTTTAGGTTTTTTTTTTTTTTGTTTTTGGTTTTGGTTTTTTTGAGGAGCTCAGAGCCTGCTTGTGACAGGAGCTAGCAACTTTCATTTCTGGTTAGAGAAATTCAGGGTTTTTTAAAGAGCCAGGGCTAGGACTGTCCAGAAGTGATCTCTAAATAGAGGATGCCCAAAACATAAGGTTTGCTGGTTGGTCCTTTGATAGAGTAGTTGTTCATGTACACTAAGCATAAGTGCAAGTAGAGCAGTAAGAACTCACTTTCTGTACACTGTACAATCTTACAATAGTTTGGGTTGGAAAGAGCCTTTAAAGGTTATCTTGTGCAACAACTCCTCCAATGAGCAGGGACAGCTTCACCTAGATCAGGTCATTCAGAGCCTGTCCAATCTGGCCTTGAATGTGTCCAGCTAAGGGCATCCACCACCTCTCCTAACAACCTGTGCCAGTGTCTCACCAACCTCACTGTAAAAAATTCCTTCCTTTCATGTAGTCTGAATTGACTCTCTCATCTGTCACCATTTTTCTCATAATGCCCCTTTAAGTATTGAAGGGCTGCAAATGTCCTCTTTGTTTTTCTTTCAATACTCATTCTCTTGATAGTGTGCAAATTTTATAAGTTATTCCAGTTTCCTTTTGATATGCCATGTTAATGCCCTTTATAGATGTATTTTTATCACAAACTTAATTGAAAAAAGGGCACAAAAAATGGAAGATTTAAATCTGACTTCTAAACAAATCACATTTAACAGTGGCTTATAAAAAGAGCATTGATGAAGTGCCTTGTATCTGTCTTCATTTTAGAGACATACAATTTTTTTTTTAGCTTTTTAATTTTTTAAAGGAAATTGAAACTGTCTCCTAATGCATGTAGCCAGTTGCATAAAATGATTTCTTGAATATTGCGCTGCTTTTTACCATTTCCACACCTTTGCCCTAAAGGTGTATTTTTTTTTTCCTTTTTCCTAAACAGAGCATTCCGTTCTGTAATGTCTCCTTTCTGTGAAAATACACTTGAAAAAAATTTTTTTGCCTTCTGAGAATGAATTTTTTTGCGTGTTTTGGTAAGAATGGATTTTATCTTTTGGAGACATATCATGTCTCTGAAAGTTTAAAACCCTGAATATTTCTGTATATTCTGTACTATAAATTATAATTTGATTGTTTCCAAATATTCTGAAGATACTTAGAAAAATATCTAGATTTAAGCTTCTTTCTTAAAAAAAGTTATTTAGCTACAATATGGTAATACTGGTACTAAGAACAGCATTTCTATCAGTCATATGTACAGTATCTTTTGAGAAAAAAACTGTGTCAACAGCCTTCTACTCCAATTTTAAACTTGAGGAGTGCAACACAGTAATATAAAATAAGTATGCTGAATTTTCATCATGCAACAAATCATCTTGCATCTGTTCTGAATAGAGTCATATTGATTTTTAATCCAGTGTTGTTTACTGGAGTGCTGGCCACTTACTAAGATAAAAATAGGAAATACGAAAATTCTAAACTAAAGGTTATAAAGATTTAGCTCTCTATGCTATATGATATAATCATTGTCTAGGAAATGTATTTGTCTTACTGATGTAATACATGACAAAATTTTCAATATTCTGTAGCATTTGACAAAAATATTTTGTAATATCTCAGTTATTTATGCCCATTACTATCAGCTCTGTAGTACTTTGGCTTTAGATAGAACAGTCAAAGTAGTCTGGATCTGTGTTTGTTGTTGGTAAGAGCAGATCTAGGAAGAGGCTAAAAATCTACATTTTTAGTAGCAGAAGAGCTTTGATATGATGATGAACTATTGAGAAAATAAACTTTTTCTCTGGGTTCTTTGCATCATCTGCGGACAGACAACTTTGGTAACTATTTGCCTTTTTTGTGTTTCTTTAATGCAGCATTGACAAACTAAGCCAGGCAAAGCTGTTTTCCCAATTCCTCCAGGCCTCATTGCAGTGGTTTCCGTGGGGAGATGCTCTGTGCTTTGTTGTGTACCAGGGCAAAATCTCCCTCTCTCAGTTCTGAGTCTGTTTTATGGAACCTTAGCTGAGAATGGCACTTTCATTGAGATAGGAGCAAAGCTTGCTTTCCTACCTGAGTGGCTTTGAGTAGTTTGTTTGTTTCTTTTTTCACCCAGTTTTTACAACCTTTTAACCTCCAGAGGAAAACTGTATTTTAGCTGAAACATCTGATGGACATTTTTCTATTCCACCTATGCACTGGGGCTGCTGTTCCATGATGGCCTGACCCCAGAGAAATGAGCAGATAGGACACCACTGACTCAGGTTACAGTTGAGCTAATTTAGGCCAACAGAGATACTGCAAGAGGATTTGGACAGAAAAGATGGTGACATTTATGTATAACTTTAGGTCTGTTTAGTTTATATTGATCTTTAAAGGTAGTGAGATTGCAAGTGAATATTCTGCTGACCTAATTAATTTGTGTTAGAAGCACTAAACTTTGATTGTGCTTTTCCTTTCAAGTTTCAAATATGAGTTTTAGTATTTTTTCCCACTCTTTCTTGTTGCTTTTTGCATTACTCGGACATAAAGGTAGTTGTTAAGAAGCAAAAATGGAAAATTCTTATAATTATTGAACAATTCATATAAATCCTACAGGTGCATAAAATGAAATAAAATGTTAAGGACCATTTTAATGGTAACTTTGTCTTCCCTTAATAGTGGAAATGGTGACTCATCTACAACAGAGAAAGATCCACTTGGAATCCTCGAAGGGATAATTTCTGCAGTGCATGCAAGTGTTGAAAAAGGGTAAGAGCTTCCTTATGGATTCTTTGGGTAAGACTTTGAAAGAAGCTTCTCATGAAAGCTTTGAAGGTACAATACTGAATATGGATGATTTTTTCTTCATGGATATACATAATGGGTTTGCACTTAATTTTCTAAGACTTTATTCTGGAACGGGCTATCATTTTTCATCTTCAAAATCTAAACCCTGAAAGAAGCCTTTACTTGATCATTTGGGAGAAAGCACTGAACCTAAAATTTAGTTAACTCTGTATTATAGTGAAATGAGAAAATGGTTTTTCAGCTGTGACTGATGCAGATTGTGTTTCTACCAGGAGCACGTCACTGCTTTTGTTTCAATGCAGTTGATAAATTGCAAATAATAATGATTCACTTCAGATATCTGAATTTAGATATCTAAGTTTGTCTGTATTTGTAAGGTACAGTGCAGGAACAATTCCCCAAATGCTACATAGTGCTTCACCACGTTTTTTCTTCTCTTTTGGAAATGTCCTTACTTTTGATCACATAAGGGCCTGTCTGTCCCACTGACGTTTTCCATTTCACCCCCTGTAAAGACAAGGAAGAAGGAAAAAAAAAATCAGGTTTTTTTTCCCCAGATGTACAAACAAAGAATTAATGTATAATAATGACAATAAAATCCCATGCTTTCTGGTAGCTACACAAAAACAGTTACACTATTTTTTTGAGGTTTCTCCAGTGAAATAAGAATAGTTGAACATTGGATACTGAAGTAGACTTAGTTGATGTAAAAATTTACAGTAAATATAATTTGCAATATTCTAAGGTATAATGCATGAGTTGCTACTAATTTATTCTAAGATGCACTTTCTGGAGTCTTTTGTTTGTATACTTCATCAGCTTTTAAGTGCTGAAACAATAAGCTGGAGTGAAAGTAATTATGATTTCAGGAGATTGTTTATATTCCTTTAAATACTTACTTAGTACCTTAAAATTCAGGTACTCAATTTACAAAACAGAAATATTTTCCTCAGGAAAACATATGTAAGCATCAAGTGCAAGCTCTACAAACACTTGAAATATTCCAGCAAGTCCCTTTAATTCCAAAACTTCTCATTTACAGTTTGAATGCCACCTGTTCAGCAAAAGGGTGTCTAATTCAGCTGGAGTTCTGAGCTAAAAGCATCATTCAGACAATATAAAGCTTAAGTAAAATTGAAATCCTTGTAATATGAAAACCTCAGATGTCAGTCTTTATTATTTCATAGCTGCAAGACAGGTTAACTTGGTGTTTTCTGTCTCATATTACTCTTGCATCTGTCTTGTCAAGAAGAATAAGAGAACATTAGTTACAAATCACACTCCACCAGAAGCCACTTGCTTGGCTGTGTTTTTTTAAGAAGAAAGTTTGCTCGAGTTTAAAGTATTACTGGAAGTTAAACAGCATTTACTGATTTGGTACCTGTTAGTTGATAGCTTCTGAGGGACATCACAGATTATTCTGTGAACTGCTTGGTCACTTCATGGTGGTCTGTGAATTCTTCATTCAGTTAGAATGTATTTGATATAATTCACTTTCTGAATCAAATTATATACTTAGGAGTTTTTATAATTAACAAAGTCCAACCCTAACATTAAGGGCTTTTAGCATCTCTCTTTTTTTTCTCCCTTAGGATTTTGGGCATTTTCCAAACATTATCATGTTAAGAACTTAGAATGATCAAACTGGAGATGGTGCAGAAAAAAAGAGGGATAGAGAAAATAATTTGCGAGTGGAATGAAAAGAAAGGGCTTGTAAATGAAGAAGTGCAGGGTGACAGTATGAATAAGCATTCAGAGACAAAAATGTCATACTAAAAATGCAAGCATTCAAGCTGGTTTTCCACAAAGTCAGATGGTGGGGCAGTACAGCCATCAGCCAGGCCCAGACACCACAAAAAGACTTGGATTTCCAGCTGCTGAAACCCAGCAGCACTGTACCAGGGTAGTTTGTGGGAGAATATATAAGTGTACAGATTGATTTCTATGGTATTGCATGGGTATTTGAAGTCTGGAAAAAGTTCTTACAGCACCCAGCTTTGGGCTCCTGATTTACAAGGGCCGATTTCCCTGCAGCCTCAGAGAAGTCAGATGTTCCATTTCCTGGTGTTATGTATTTCTTACATATTAAATGTGCTTGTTAAGTTTTAAAAATGCATGTGGTATTTTCATTAGGTTTATTACCTGTGGCTGTTTAACACAGTGTTGTTTAATTACAGGGAGAAAATAGTTTCTTCAGATGACCTTCTGGAGTGGCTGAGACCTTTCTGTGGTGATGACTCCCTGGCAGTGAAGCCTCGCATCAGGGTATTGCAAATTCTGGAGCAAGCCTTCCATCTCAGTGATGAGGATAGCAAGCTACTTGTGTTCTTCAGGACCCAAGCTGTTCTCAGAGCTTGCTGGTCTGAAACAAAGGTATTAATACTGATTGCTGCAAATTACAGCATTAGACTGTTTTATGACAAGATTACATAATGAAACACTGGTCTGCACTATGTGGTTGTGCTGAATCCTGTTGTCTGGAAATCAATCCTACTTTCCTTTTTAAATCAAGTTTCTGATACATTCTGATTCTTCGACAAAGAAAGTTACATAAAGGTAAGGGACTTCTCTGATTTTTGTTTAGGATCAGGAGTACACAATACTGATTGAATGCTAGTGATTTTCCTCCATACATTGACTTGGATGTTTTCATACCTGCTTTCTTTTCTGACCATTTTTTTCTGTCAATTTAACCTTCCCTCCTTATCTTCCACTTGGTGTCACATCTTACTCAGAATTAGAATGATAATTACTGGCCACTGACACTTTTTTTCTTGAGCTTTTAAATATTATTGTGTGAGTGTGCACATTTGAAATCATGTGAATAGCTCTTGCTGCATGTAGAATTGTTCAGAAGTTACTTTTTGTTCATTTTCTAAGAGCCTCCCCCATGCCAGAACTTACAGAACAAAAATAGAAGATTTCTAATAGTTCCAAAAAAAAATCTATGAACAAACCCACTTTATATTCATATAAAACAAAAGCAATATCTCAGTTTTGACTTGCTGTGCTAAATTCATCCAAGGGAACAATCCTAATAAAAATCTTAAAAGGAAAAGAAAGTACTTATCGTTTGGTTTCTTTGGAAATTACTTTTTCTCTTGTATTTACAGTAATACCAGCATTTAACTCCTCAACTGCTATTCAGGTGTCTGAGATTGGATTCTTCATCTTCAGTTCAATCCTTTGTCAGTATTTGTGTTCCCTGTGTCCTGCTTTCCAATTCAAAATCATTTCCAATTACAAAACATTCAACTGGAGTATGTCTTCAGATAAAAGTTACACATAGATAATAGCTTTCAGTCATGTTTGGAGAGGGCAGAAAAAGAAACTGTATCTGACAGAAACCTTATGAGACTCATTACACTTGTGATTTTACCTTAAATATTTATCAAACTTCTCTCCCATAGTCTTGTAAGTCCAAATGTATATAACTTTGCAAAAAGAAACACCCATTCATTTGGTTACAAAACCAAATTTTAGGACTTATTGAATGCATTTTTTAGGCTGTCAGTTCATGTGTAGCTCACTGCCCACCAGACCCCCCAGGGCCCCCTCAGCAGAGCTGAGACAGGCACAGCTGTGCTGTCCCCACCTGTGCTGTTCCTGGTGCAGCAAAGCTGGTAAACCTTGTACAAATTTTGCTGGCTCAGTCTTCCAGCCTGTTTAGGCCTCTCTATATAATCAGTTACTTCTTGTTTCCTGAAGGGATTTTTAGACTACTCCTAATTTCAAGCAGGAAAACCTGGTTTTCTTTTTGTGAGGGAAGAAGTTGGTACTGACTGAGCAACAGTTCATCTGCTCCTGACACAGAGTTGCTGGTCACTTCAGTGCTTTACACTTCTGCTGATGAGTAAGCAAGCAGTACAAGAAGACATGTAATAAAGCTTGAATAATGCACTAGATAAGCTCAAACCTGTCAGAGATAACTGTATGAAAATATGTGCACAGCACTGTAATACTGATTTCTCTGTATATACTGTTTATTATTTAGCTAAGTGTAGGAGTAGCTTTCATGCTTAACAATAGTTAAAGTGGTGCTTAAATGTACATACATTAAAATCATTGTTTATGCCCCAATTTCTGCTACAGAGTGCAATTATGAGTCCTATTGGAATACATTAAAAATTATTCTCATTTTCATGTCAGCTCAAGCTCAATGTGGTTGATAAGAACCATTTCTTTTCTTCAAATATTTTATGCTAGGTAAACTAAGGTGTTATTTAGACAGAAGAGTCATGTTGGTTTGTCCAGTAGATACCTGTCACTGAAATTAAGAGTTATTAACAAATCTCTAAGAAAACAAATAAGTGTCTTAGATGTAGACTATTTATTTTGGATTTTTTTCCTCTTCTAGTCAACTGATGTCAAATGCTAGTTTACAAACTGATACTAAAAAACCAAGTGATGGCCTTGTTTGATATTAAGTTTGCATATTTTGTGAATTGATAAATTAGGGAAATATCATCATAAAATAGCAGATTGAAAACTATACATTTCCCAGCCCTTCAGGTGTTTTAGTGGAACAGGAACACTGCAGAAGTCAGTGCTTCCATAGCTGCTGAAAAGCAAAGAGATTTCTGTGTGATTTTGGCAGAGCATTATGGTTAAGATGCAATTTTCTTGTGCAAGTTCACGCTTCAGGTGCAAAGACTTTTAAAAGCAACTCTGTTTCACAGGAGGGAGTATTGAAGGACAACTTAAAAGTTTAATCAGGTTGCTGAGTAATCCTGGATGAAGAATTAGACAGGAGGATTCTCATCTTTCAAACTATGTCAGTCTGCCTGCCTTGTCTGTAGACATTGCTTTCTCCAGCATCGCTACACCTTTATTAATTTGGTCATTTTTTTCATCCAGCAAAATAATTAAAAAACCCCACATTTAAAATAAGTGGGGAGGGAAGGGGCTGTGGATTGAACACTGGTTTTAGATTTTACAGGAATGTATTTAAAGGTTGTGTGTTTTCAGGGTTTTTTATGAACTTTAAATTGCAAATAGGTCAAAAATGTATTCATTATCTTGCTTCCAGATTGTTGTATTATTACTTGCTTGGCATTTCTTACGTGATTTTAGGGGATGCCTCTTTTCCTATACCATTCCTTGGCACAAAAAGGGACAGCAGATATTTTAAAGTATGAATGTGTATTTCTATTTAATAAAGATAATTTTAATGATATTGCAGTGTTCAATTACCAGAAAACGTGTGAAAGCCACCCTCAGTGTGTCACTAATCCTCTTAGACAGACTTTGCATACATCAAGGAGGGACTTAATATTTAATTATGCTCTAGGTGCTGTAAGTAGTGGTCCCACAAATCAATGTGCTGGGAAACAGGCCAGCTCTTACAAAATTAAAAATGTACTTTATGGAAGCAGCTACCTATCAAACATTCAGAATCACAGTGATTTCCAGTTCTCTAATGATTAGTTAACAAAATTAAAAATTCAGGGGTCCTCATTTTTCAAAGGCTTGAGAGTCTTTAATTCACATTCCAGTAGCATCCCACGCTGTGGAGGAGGAGGAGGCATGCCTTGTTTTAATCCCCTTGATGAATTTTATCTGAGCTCTTCAGGTTCTGTAATTTTCTAGTTAACTGGTGCATGAAAAATATGGGTCAAAATACTGACATTTCATATATATTATAAAATATTGGAGGGGGGAAAAAGACATAATTTAGAATGCTGGTATCAAAATTTATCTTTATTCATGTAAGATGGGAAATCCATTTATTTTCAAATAATATATAAAACATAGTCTGTAATGACTCAGTAGTGTCTAACAAGCCTAAAGTGTCAGCTCACAAGTTACATGTCTATGTGTGTGTGTATTGGCTGTTCAGCTCAGTGACCAGGTACAAGGCACAGGTTACAGAGCTGGGTTGGGGTTTGCCTCAGGAAGTTACAGTGGCACTAGCAAAGCTTCTGTAAGTAAACCAAGGCTTATTTTAAGATACGAGTTATTCATTGTGAAGCTTCTACAAGACACACCTTTTCTTAAAAGGATTGTTTCATTATTATGCAAATGCAAAATGTAATTACTACTTGCATGCCACTTAAATGCAAATAGCTTTGTCATTTAGAGAAGGTAATCTCATTTAGCCTTCCCCTCATATTGTTATATTATGGTTTTTTTCATGATCTTGGGGTATAGAGAGCTGCTGAGGGTTAAATGTTTTTTAAAATTGGAAGGGATGTCTATTAAGGATTTAAAATTGTAACTTTGGGCACTTCTCTTATTTATTTTTTTCCTTAAAGTTTAGCTTTGAAAAATTGACAGAGTAATTGGTGTTGTGTGTGTGGGATGTACAGAACACATTTTCCTTCCTTCCTGCCTGTATGGCAGTTGATGTATGTCATATGTAAACTGGTGTCTCAGCAACCTTAGCGATGTCTGTGTTGACTTTCTGAGAACTTGGAGTGACTGTCAGTACTCCATTGCTGCTTTGTTCCTCTTTTCCCTGTTAATGAAAAATGTGTCTCTGTTTCCATGATGTTTCTTCGTACTTGTTCGTTAAGAATGGTCTCAATGAGAATGTCAATGTCCAGTGATTTTCAAATTTTTCCCATTTCCTGTTCTCACGTCAGAGATTTTAACATGAGAAATCATTTTGCTGAGCCCATTTATCAGGTAACAATGACCTGTATTTAGCTTGAGCTGGCAAAATACAAGTGAAGGAGCTCTATCTGTTTCATCCTCAGCCATCTTTTATTTGTGAAAAATGCTTAATTAGAAGAAAGATTTATGTTCCTATCAACTCTGAGTAAATTTGTTATGATGTTGTTTGTAATTCTAGAGACATTGTTTCTCTGCTGGTAATGCATAAAAATTAAGCTTAAGAAATTTAATTTAAGTTTTAATTAATATTTTAAAACACTAATTTCCATTCCTCGAAAATGCAATTTATCCATATGAAAACACGTGAATTTTGTTTTTCAGGGAACATAAATTGTAGCGTGTATGATTAATTAAATACTTCTAGATGCAAATGAAATATTTTCCATTAACTACACAAGTATAGCAGATAAGATGAAGTGAAAAGCAGTGTAGTGTGAGTGCACACAAGTTTTGAATTGAGCCCTGGGCACTGCAGTGCTCTGTCAGCAGTAGCTGTTGCTTCAGAGGAAGATAAGAATGCTCTGGAATGGATTCATGGGGGATCATTCACTTTCTCTAATAGGCCTTTTGTAGTGAAGGTACAAGTGCAGAATGGTTGAAACAGTGTATACTCGCTTTTGATCCCTGTTTCAGAAAAATGGAGAGCTTATTAGTGATATAATCAGACTTCTGTTATTACATTTCAAACTGTGATTTAATCTTGGGTATCTCTTGGTAAATTTTCAGCAGTAGTACACACCATGCATCACTGAGCACAAAACATGCTGAAACTTTGTGAAGGAGGGATGCCATCCAGGGGGACCTGGACAAGCTTAAAAAGTGGGCCCATGGGAATCTCAGGAGTTTCAACAAGACCAAGTGCTGGTGCTGCACCTGGACTGGGGCAACCCCTGGCATCAATCCAGGTGGGGGATAAACAGGTCCAAGCACCCTGGCTGAGAAGGACTTGGGGGTGCTGTGGGTGAGAGGCTGGACATGACCCAGCCATGTGCCCTTGCAGCCCAGAAAGCCAAACATGTCCTGGGCTGCATCCAAAGCTCTGTGGGCAGCAGGGGAGGGAGGGGATTCTGCCTCTCTGCTCTGCCTTGCTCAGACCCCACCTGCAGGGCTGCATCAGCTCTGGAGTCTCCATGAGCAGAAGGGTGTCGACCTATTGGAGTGAATCCAGAACAGGCCACCAAGATGATTCCTCTTGTGAGGAAAGGCTGAGAGAGTTGGGATTGTTCAGCCTGGAAAAGAGAAGGCTCTGGGATGACCTAACTGTGGTCTTCCAGTACCTGAAGGAAGCCACCGGAGTAGGTGCAGAAGGACTTCTTACAGGAGCCTGTGGTGACAGGCCAAGGGGGAATGGCTTCAAATGGGAAGAGAGTAGGTTTAAACTAGATGGTAGAAAAAAAATCTTTACTGTGAGGGTGGTGAGGCACTGGAACAGGTTGTCCACAGAATTTGTGGATGCCCCATCCCTGGGAGTGTTTCAATGCCAGGTTGGAAGGGGCTTTGAGCAACCTGTTCTAGTGGAAGGTGTCCCTGCCCATGGCAGGGGTGTTGGAACTGGATGATCTCTAAGGTCCCTTCCAACCCAAACCATTCTGTGTTTCTATGACTTAACCTTTTTATGTGATTTGTTACATTCTGTGGTTTTTCAGGATATTAAAATCCAGAAAATCAAATTGTCTATTCACTATACTTTTTCTCTTATTCTGTTGCTTACTCTCAGTAACCAATTCCAGTCACACCACCTCCTCCTCAGCTTTTTCTCTCTGTAAATATCCTCTCTATCTGAGAGCCCACTGTGATACGTAGTACTCCTCCTGTGAAGGGTAATTGGAGAAGTGAATGTGCTGTCCTTGTGGAAATTAACAGTCCATGGTTATGCATCCCAATACCTTGATTGCTCTCTTGACTTCATCTGTACATCAACCAGAGGTCTCAGGATTTCGTTCAGTGAGGCTCAGGTTGCTGTTTTGACTTGATCAGGCTAATGTAGCATATTTTAAAATGCAGTAGTTGTACCATTGTTACATTTTATTTGCCTTCATATAGTCATTTACTTACCCTAGACTTTTTTTAGTTTGTTGGAGGTTTCTTTTGTCATAAATTAGCCTTGACAATAATTCGTCCGCATTTTTACCTGTTCAATGCTTGCAATCTCCCCAAAACATAATTTATATAGGCAAGGAAGCAGCCATAAACCCATGAGAAATTCTATTTTTTCCTTTACTATTTGATCATAAACTGGGGTTTTTTGTTTACATTTTTTTGTTATTTTCCTTTTAGTGGATCAAGCTCTTCCGTCAGGAAGAAGTTTCAAATCAGGAATGTTGTTCTAGTCCCTTTGAAAATATAAGTAAATTCTAAAACTGGTTTTCTTTAGGCATTATTGTGTTCATGTCTTAAATGTATTTTTTTATTAATAACTGTAACAGTAGATGCTGTCCTTTTTTCCAAACAGTTTTCTTATTCCATCAGCCATCATGCTAGTTGACAATTCATTTTTAGAGGTCTGCAAACTCTGTATTATCTGAGGGGCCTCACTTAGGTATTCCTAAAAGAGTTCTTTATAGCAATTTGTGAGTGAGGGGTTCTTTTTCCACATTGCTGCTATTGTTACCCAGGGACCCAGCTATCAGGACTGTGACTGCTAGGACATCAACTACACCAAGTCAAAAAGAAAACCACCAACTGCAGTGCTTCTGTAATGCCATTTGGTGTGGCAGGTGCATGGTGCTGCCTACCCTGTTGGGATTGTTTTTATGGCTGCTCACATGTTATGACTGTTAATTTCCAGAAGTGCTGCTCACTTATTTCAGTTTTTACAGCTTAAATAATTTTGCAATAACCATCCACCTGCTATTCTAATTGGTCCTGGCCTAGGTCATAAATATGGATAAACAATGAAGGATTTTTTCATTAAAAATATGCATTTCCTTTTTTTAACTGGAAAGAGTAATACTGAAATATTATTTAAAATTGGAGTCGGCATCAACAACCTCTTATTCCTGTAAGACAAATCTTAGTTTAATGTGAGTCTTTATTTTTAGAAATATATCTTTGACATTGCTAGTCTTGCCTATCTGCAGGAAAAAATTTTGGAAGTACTAATTTTGATGTTTCACTGATATGTAAGGAGCTTTTAAAAGAACTTTGCTTTTATTAGCAAGGATTGCAGACAGGTTATCAAGACAGCAGTTATACATAGGGATGAATGCTGTGAGCTTGTGGATGCACTGCTGCTTGATGTTAGTAATGATTAGAAGGGTAAATTAAAGACTGTTTGTGTATGGTATGGAGGGAAATGGCTGATGCTGAGTTAACAGTTTAAAAGAAATATTTAAAGATTAAAATCTTGTCATTTCTAGGCTGTATGTTCCAGTGCTGTTGTCTGCTCTGTGTTAGAGTGTTTATATAATACATAAATTCTGAATTACAAGACAGTGATTAGTAGCTGGTGCATACATGTTTGTGAGTCCCTCATGTTGCACAGGTGTTAGTTGTAGCCATACATGCATCCAAATTTTTGCATATTAATACACACCTAGTCAATCTACAATTTAAATAACATCTGTTAGTCCTGTCTCTTTCAGTTCCACCTAGCTAGCTACAGGAGTTTTTCAAATGCATCTTCTTTTTTTTTTTCATTAGTTGCCTTTATTCTCCCTACCAATATCTGTGTACAGTCCTCAGAGGTTTTCTCTGTGCTGAAATGTATTTGCAGATTAGGACGTAGTCTCCTGCAGCATACAAATGAATGGATTTTATTTTTTGCACGAGTTACTCATTTTTATGCATTAGGCCACACATTTGCGTTTATTGAATCTATATGCAGTTCTTAGTGAGCTGCATATGAAGCAGATAAGGAATTAAACAATATATAAATCACTTCAGAAGAAAAAAGTTCTTTGGTATTTCTATAAGAACTCAACATGTGGCTGAGCCTTAGTTTGATTCATCACCGGTAGGCTTCTTGTTGATTTGTTTTTTAACTTGAATCCCATAACTTGCTTGTCTTACACTGGCTTTAATTTGAGCAGGATTTTGCCTGTGCTATTATGTGCATCTCTCTAGTTTCTGCATGCAGCAGGCTTGCATATGTGCTCAGAATTCAATAATAGTTTTAATATGTGAAGCCCAGCTCTCAGGAAAGTGCAAGAAAGCCTGACTTAAGAGTTCTTCCTCCTCTGGGGTATAAGGCAATCATGGGTTGTGAACACTGAGTTTGTTCACGCAAAACCCTTGACTTCAGTTTTAATTTTGAATTGATTGCTCTAAGATTGTGGTTTTTATAGCAGACATTTCCTTCTGTTCTGTCAGACAGTGTTTGTGTCCTCCAGTCTAGATCAGAGCAGCCCCTGATCAATGAGCAGAGGACACCCCAAGAGAGCATTGTCCAAGCACTGCTTGCCCTGTGTCAGGCTGGTGCTGTGACCACTGCCCTGGGGAGCCTGTTCAGTGCCCAAACACCTTCTGGGTGAAAAACCTCATCCTAATATCCAACCTAAGCCTCCCCTGACACAGTCCTTGGAATGTGCCTGGGGATTTTTTTTTTGTTGGTTTTGGTGTGTTGTTTTTAAATGACTATTCCTTAATAAAGTTGCTTTGCATTAACTGGGATAGCTCCATAAGCATAGCTTCAAAAAAGCTGCTTTCAAGCAAGGGAATTTAACCTGCAGCAAACTGGTCATGTTTTAGCTGTTGTGTTTTTTCATTAAACAGGAGCTAACTCCTGTTATTTTACAGGAGCATTTTGTGAGGCTATGGAACTGTTTTTTAAAAATTGCCATCTCTCAGCTATGACTTACTACCACACAAGTTTCCATTTACCAAAATGGGTTGACAGTAGACTTACCAAAATGTGAACTAGGGTACATGGAGAAAGTAAGATCAAAACAGCCTATTTAAAGCTGACAGGTTCCTTTGCCCTTCACTTTCTCCATCCTGGGTGCCCTTGCCCATATGCTGGTGGACCAGTGGCTGAATGATACAGTGGTTTGTTCTTCCAAGCCTGTTAATTCTCTCCCCAGCCTGACACTGTTGTGTCCTGGAGGATTTTCCTCTCAGTCACAATTTACAAGTTGTTTAATTTGGATTTTTTAAAAGAAATTCTAGTTTAGAAATAACAGAATGCCAGTAGTATATTGCTGAGTATAGCACTTGTGGCTTTACTTTTAAAAAGGGTTTACTGTTGCTCTGGCATGTGAAGATCTTGAATAAGATTGATACGTATTTATGGTTTTGCGTTGTTTCACAAGTAATGTGTCTAATATCAAGGCTAATAGGATTTCTAGCATCTTGAAACAGTTTTTTAGAGAATCAAATAAATAACAGCCTTTAAAAACTCCTAATCTTACATGTGCAGAGGCAATAGCTACACAATTTCAGGAACGGTTGTGCAGTGTTGCAGATTGTGTTTGGGGTTTTTTTTTGACTGATTTTTGTAATTTATGTTCATATTGAGAATAATTGACTGTAAAATTTCTCTTTAACTTGTAATTTTATATGTTCTTTGTAACAAGCATTTAACTTTGCAGCCTTGTACTGGAGGTAGGTTTCAGTGCACATTTGTGCAGACTTTGAGTAGCTCCACAGGACAGGGCATGACAGATTACACCCTGCAAAGTGGAAGGACTGCTTTCTTCAGTGACCAAACCCTACTGGCCTGTTGTATAGGAAAAACAGTATTTTCTTTGCTGATTCACTTAATTAGATTTTAAACTCCTTGGGGCAAGGTTGTTGTATTCTTGAGCCATGAACAGCACACCAAGATGGCAGTTACAGGAATGCATTGAAATTGCTACCAGTCCTTTTAGTTATTGTTTATAAACAATGTTAAGCCCTGTCTAATGACTGGAAGGAAGTTTAGCATCAGTCTCTCAAATCTGAATAAAATCTTCGATGTCACATGGGCCTATTATTTTGGGATGCAGCACAGATGAATTCTGAACCATTACTGCTTGGGCGGGGCATGGGGAGATACATAAAACCAGTGCATTTTACAGGGAAGTTCTGACAAATTACAAGTCTATTGTAGCTATAAGGGACCAGTCAAATGCCTGCTTAGTGTTTCTATTTTCAATGCCATATTAATTTAAATTTATGCTGCAGTGTCAAACATGAACACATTTTGAAATACTTATATTTACCATCTGGTAGATGTAATAAAATTAATTTTATAATCGTGCAAAACAGTAAGTTTTTGCATTCCTTGGTAACAGCAAGTTTTTCTGCTTTTAGTACAGGGAGTTGCTTTTAAGCATGGATATAGCTTTTCTCAGTAAGCAATTACAGTGAATGAAAATATTTTTATGGTTTCATTTATAAACATCCTTATAATTTACTTCCTTGTAGTCA
Organism: Alaudala cheleensis; assembly: GCA_013398995.1. NCBI lineage: Eukaryota > Metazoa > Chordata > Aves > Passeriformes > Alaudidae > Alaudala > Alaudala cheleensis. Next base: position 195,096 of record VWYE01017498.1, on the reverse strand, counting down.
GCAAAATCTGTTGATGAAAGCTGTTGCTCTGTCACAGAAACATAGAGTAAAAATGGAATTTGCAGAATACATACCAGTGGGCAGAGGGAGGTCAAGGTCTGTCTGCATTAGTTTTCCTGCTCACCATTCTCATACAAAAATAGCATTTTTCTTTTATCTCAGAGGTAGGAGAGGGTTGAATTGGCTGGATCTTTTTATTGGCATTTCCTTTTTTCTTCAAACAAAAGGCACTCTCATCAGCCAAGTCAGTCAGTACCAGATTGTCAAATTAAATGGCTTTAGCAATAAAGCATTTACAAGTTTATCAGATATGTCTGTCCTGTAGGAGCATTACATAGTGGATATCTATAACTTAAAGACTCATTTCAGATACAGCAACATTCCACAGTTGCTGTAAATACTGGTTTTAAACTAACTTTGATTTCAGGAGTGAGGTAATGTATCAAACTAAACCACTGATTCTGCAGTCTGCCACAAGCTTTTTTTTTATCAGTCGTGTGATTTCCACAGTTCTATTTAACGTTATCATTCTTCAAGTGTATCATCTTACAGTTTTGGTAAACCTGTAGCTTTCCAGAAGCTGCAGAACTAACTTGTGACGCAACTTTCTGTATTTGGACTCCTTAATCCATATCATATGTGATGAGTATGAAGCAATAATAAATCTGTAGAACAACATGATGAGTCAAAACTTTGTGCATTGAAAGTCAATAAACTAAGTGTTTTCAACATTTTGGGCATCAGTAGGATCTAATCTTTGAGGAAAGAGTCTTATAATAGTTACGTTTAAGGTAACTGAAAGATTTAATCATAAGGCAGAAAAGTTGGATTTATTTGAGGAGAAATTTTAAGTGCACAGAGTTTTTAATTCATCCCTGAATCTCTCATGGGCTGTGACAGGCTCATGCTGTTTGTGTAGCCAGTATTTTGCTGTGTGCATTTCCTGTATGATCTTTTGAAGGAACATTAACATATGCAGATGTTTGTATATTCTTGACTCTGAACACATTAGTCCCTCGGTAATGAAATTGTGTGTTTTCACAGTTTAACATAAGGTTTGGCTTTACTTGATTTGTATTTTGTTTTATAATCTATCATGAGTATAATTTCTACAATTAATTCCCCTAATTGACTTCTCCATTGTGGTAAATACTTGTGCAGCCTTTTAATGAGAAACATTATGCCAACTGTGTTCTTCTGCCAAAGAGGCTGCCTGAAACTGAGGACAATCAAGTCAGAATTGAGCAAATCTGTTGTTAAAACTAAAGCCCTTGCTTTCCTCTTCCTTGCTTTTATTGTTTTGTGGTTTGATTTTTTTTTTCCACTTGTTTTTCATATTTCTTTGGGGTTATCTGAAGTTCATGGCTGGCTGTGGGCCTCATTCTGTTCATTGATAGGTTCTTCACAGGCACTTGTGTTAAGGGGGCTCTGAGCAGTTCATGGTGGGTTATCTTTGCATGGTTAACCTTGGAGTGGTTTAGAAAGATGTTTTCTGGTTTTGTTTAGAAAAAACAGGAAGGGGAAGCAGAATGATACTGTCCCATTACCCTGTGTTACAACATTCAGAGTCATCTGAATAGATTATCCGAAATTGCTACCAAGAGAGTGTTCAGTTAAAAGTGGATTTTTTTTTAATCTGTTATTACAGCAAAACAAGAGGCTTGGCTAACTGCAGCAACTCAGCTAGCTTTCACTTTGTAAAGGTGAAATTTTTGCCTTTTTACACAGAGAAACCTCTGTTTCTGCTCTGGGAGGTGTCTGCTTCCTCACTGGGCTCTCTATCAGACTCAGAAAGTGAAGATGATAATACAGAGCAAAACTTAAGTTCTCTGTGTGTGTTTTATATAGATCTATCTATCTAGAGATGTTTATAAACATACATGTATGACACATAGTAAATATAAATTAAAACCCCATTCCTAAGTGCTATTTCTCAAGGTATTGCTTCCTTCTAGCAAGGAGCTATCACTGAAATCTGTTTCACATTAAATGGCAGTGACATGCATCTAAAATGCCACATAAAGAGTGAATTTTCACCAGTCTTAAAAATTACAAATTATTAACACTGTAGAAAGTTTATTTTTATTACTCTTAGTGAGAAACATAGGTGACTTGAAAAAAAGCAGTTGTAAAGAGAAATGCTGCAGAAAGGCTCTCTGCAATTGAGGATAGAAAGGTAATTCTTCTGATTGACTTCAATTGAATTAGTGTGTGTTATGTCATGAGCAATCATGTTGCAAGGATCCAGATGTCCAAAACACAAAATTATGGGGCTAGATTAATTAAGTTCATAAAAAACTGTAAATGCAAGTCTGTAGAGATGCTTTATTAAGCAGAATTACTAGAATTCAGTTCATGTTGAGTAGGATGTCTCATCTACTCTCTGCTACTAATTAGGGGGCCTTCTCTGACAGCTTTTCTCATATATTGATCCTGTCTTTGCCATTTATTGCCATTTTTATGGTTATCATTGGAAAGATCATTACATTTAGTCTGTGTTTTGGAGTAAAGTGCTGTTTGTAAAGATAGACTAAAATGTACTCAGTGGGCCATCCAGAATGGTATACTTGGTTTCAATATATAAAGAGCTAGTTTTCTGAAAAAGGGATTTGGGGATGGGTAAGCAGTGTGAGAGCTTCTGTTGCCTAGCTAGTACTTAATTCACTGAGATGGTAAATATTTTGGAAACCTAGAGGTTAACATCTTCTGTCCATTTTTTCCTTTCTTGTGTATCTCCATTCTCTTTTTAGCCTTGTCATTTCAATATCTAGTATTGTAATGCTATGTATTATCAAGTATACATATTACAAGTGGGTAACTGATGCCTGCTATGTGACATTTGCAGTAAAGAAAAGTATTTCAAGTGGACAGATCTAGGAAACATTTTTTCACTACCTGAAACGTTTTAGTAAACGGTGCTTTCAGATATGCTCTGGAGACGGAAGCAAACAGTTTTTCAACACTAAATATTTTAAAGTCACAGATTATGTAGGAAACTCAATAAATGCATCAGTAATGTTTGTTTTCTAGCCTCTTGAAAGTTTGCCCTTGATGTATCAGAGCGACTTTGAAGAGATTTGGATGCGATCTTTAATCTTTCAGAGTAGCTGTAGAACTAAAGAAAACTTTGTCCATGTCTGATGTCTCAGAACTACTTGGGCTGAAACAGAAAAGTTAACATTTAATGCTTTGTATCTTCAGCAGTATTAGAAGATGAAACTGAAGTGTTTGATATCCTGGAAGTTTCTGGACTCTGGAAGAAAAATTCAGTGTTAGAACGTGTTAATAATACAGAGGGAGCTACTTTGTTATTGTAACAAATAATTGTTAAACTCCAAAACCTTGTGTGTGTCAGGTAGGCAGTGAATTGCTGTTCTCTTGGTGAAAGCCCTCCTGGTGTGATACCCAAACTTTTAAACAGAAGTTACCTCTCATTTAGTAGCAAGTTGTTTCTCATTTACAGCAACCTTCCTTCTACAGTCAGATCTTTACCTTGCACATTTTTACCCTGAAACTGCAGGCAGTAATTATTTTTAAAAGAACCTGTTATCAGCTGGAGTCAATTCAAGTCTAGGCAAAAGCTGCAGGTTTTTAACAGAGATAGGCACTTGTCCCAAGACAGAATTGTCTGGGAGCCAATAGGACAATGGGGTTTTGTTTTCCTTAGGTTCAAACACCTATGCAGAGAAATACTGTATTACTTGTTAGCAAATGTTCTTTGCTAGGAAGATTAATTGAGAAGCAGCTTTCAAGGCTCTTTCTTGGTGAGAAAAGGTAAGATGCTTTAAATTCAAATCAAACTGAATATTCATGGGTGAGTGAGAGTAGTACGTGTTAGGAAAGCACTGGGCATAGCCATTCTTTGCAAATGTGTCCATATGTATGTCTATACATTGAGAAAAATAAATTCAAGGAATTTTTGGTTGTTTGAAGAAGACAGAGATCCTCTGAAATAATCAAAGAATGTACTTGTGTGGGATTGCATTGTTCTAGGAATGTCTGCCTAAATTATTCCATACAGCCTGTGTTCTCCCATTTTATTTGCATGTAGTTGAAAATGAGAGATAAGCAAATGGGTTCCTGTGCAAATTAATTCACTCTATTTCCTGCATTGTTTTGGAACAGTGATGTTCTTCACAGATAGTTTGTTGATTGCTTTTAAGTCACTAATTTCTGGGGGGAAAAACATCTGGTTTAGTTAGCTTGTTTTAGAGGACACAGTCTCAAGCTGCGCCAAGGGAGATTCAGGCTGGATTTAAGGAGGAAGTTTTTCATGGAAAGAGTGGTCAAATACTGGAACCATCTGCCCAGGGAGGTGGTAGAGTCACCATCCCTGGATGTGTTTAAAAAAGGACTGGATGTGGCACTTGGTGCCATGATCTAGTTGAAGGGTTAGCACATGGGTTGGACTCGATGATCTTGAAGGTCTCTTCCAACCTAAAAATTCTGTGATTCTGTTTGGTTTTTATCTCCTTCAGGTAGAGATAACAGATATTGAAAATGAAGAAAAAAGGTATCATCTCTTCCTGGGACTTCTGGAGTCCAGTCAGAGTCTGTCTGAGTTTCAGCACTTGGTCCTGCTGCTGCAGGCTTGGCCGCCAATGGACAGGAACAGTGGGTGAGTGTTCCTTCAAACAACTGTGTAACAAAAGAGTTCAAAGGCTTCTTGCTTGATATCATGTTGTTTTCAGTCAGATAATTCAAACATGGCTGGTAGGAGTGTGTCCTTTGGAAAGGGTCATACTGGGAGGAATAAATGGTTTATTTAAAGCAGAATTGAATCAGTCAGTTTGTTGTAAAACCTGTATATACACATGCATAGTCTGTGTCATGGAGGAAGGCAGAAAAATGTTTTATTGCCTGTGCTCTTGCACAGGAGAGTGTTTTAGCTACTTAAATTTCAAGCTACGTATTTTGCTCTTGTTTTTAGCAGTATAAACAGAGTCTATAAAAAAAAAGAACACAAAGTTCTGACTGTTCATTGTATTCAAAGTTACATTTTGCAGAAAGGCCTTTGAAATGTGATGTTGAGAGGGATGTGGCAGACAGTCTGCAGGAGGTCTGGGGGGGTAATGGTGCCACAAAATGGCACTTCTCTTGTCTAGATCCACTACGTATTATTTCTGTGTCTGAAAAAAGCATCCAAACCAATTTAAGATTAAAATAATCATAAGACTTCAGAATTGCCCCCATCAGAGTGGATATTAACTGGAAGTAGTGATTTGGAACATCCAGACTACATTGTATTTTATCAGTTCTTTGGGTTTTGTCTGTGACTTTCTGAATACATTTGAAATTAAAAAAATTTAGCTGTTGTATTCTGTAACTGCTGATCACTTCTAAGATACAAGGATTCAAATAAACTTGTGGGGAGAGGCAAGGGTCACATGTTTCAGAGAGCAGTGATATTAATAAATTTTTGGCTAGCCATGTCTGACAGCAGTTAGGTTAGAGTCATTAAATGGTGTTTATTTTGCATTACTTAGGGGTATTGATTACAACCTATTTTAATTTGGGGACTGCATTCACACACACTGTTTATGTGCATTGGTTTTTCTTAAAAGTTAAGGCATATCTTTTTCTGAAAAGTAACTATCTTATGCATATGTAGAGAACTGATGGGGGTACAAGGTAATCTGTAGAGGTTTTTCACATTCAAGCTTGCAGTTTGTTTGGAATTTCTGCATAAGTATTAACCTAAATTCTTTAATGACAATTTTACCAGCCAAAAATTGTCTTCAGTGCATTAAGAATTATAAGGACTGCTGTGGGATCTGTTACAAATTCATGTTTCAACCTTAAGTTTTGATTTTGATTGTAATTGAAAATTGGATGCCTCATAGTGTGCAGGAACTGTCAAACTCTTTTTAAAATCTATACACTGCCTTTAACAAAAAACAAAACTTCAAGAACAAAAGGTCAAATGAAATACTGCTGCAATAAGCTAAATCATTTTTCTTCGTGTTGAACAGAAAAACTAAAGAGTCTGTGAAAGGTGTTGGTGTTGGGTTCCTTCAGTCTGACTTCTTAAAGTGAAGAATAGGAAAAAAAAAAAAGGTGTAGTCACAACTGCCTGTGGGTCAGATTTCAGAGCTGGGATGTCTCTTTGACTTCAGCAATCTTAGAAGTGAAAATTTCTGCACATACTTAGGTCACCTAAGTATGTATCTTACCTCGAAAAGAGTCTGAAGTAGTTATTATGGTTCCTAGGCAATTACACAGTCACAATTCTTCCCTCTTCTCCCCCTTCCGTAATTCCATGTTACCAGCATTCAGCTGTGCTTAGCAGCCTAGAGGTTTATTAGTGTATGTGTATTTGTGTTCCTGAAAAGCCTGTCTTTAGCATGATTGGGAGCAAAGAACAGGAACTGTTTTGTGAGTGGTATTTTCAACTATTTCATTTTAAAGCAAGTTGAACGAACAAATTTTTGAGCAAAGAGGAAAACATCAAGAAGCTAAAACTATATGTATTAACATGTTTGTTTACTCACTCTTTTTTTCCTCCTCTCCTTCAGAAGAGGGTCATTATCGCGTATTGTTTACAGCCAATGTAATGATCCTTCCAGGAGCTGGGGAATTGAAGTGTGAGTCATGTGAATACTTAGAACTTGGGTTTTCAATCTTGCAGTAAATATATAATACTTACAAATGAATATAAAGCAGGAAAACACAATTTACATTCTGTAAAGGTTTAAAAGGAAGGAGAAATAATAGAACTAAGGTTTGAGGGGGTTTTTGTAGGTGTTTAATCTTTGTAACCTCTATGTTAGTAAGTCCATACTTAATGTTTTTTTGAGTTACTGTTTTCTAAAACACTCTAGTTAAAATAACACTTATTACCAGAAGTATGATTCTCTTCTTGTCATAATATGCTGTGTTTACTCTGAGAAAAAGAGAGGTAGCTTGGCTGTTTTAGTCAGCTCACAAAGCCATACACTTCTTAAAATTTTATTTTCATACCCTTGTTATGCATGCATGCTTTTTCACCCAGATGGCTCCTAGTCAGATGTCATTTTAAACATTTCATAAAGGTGTTTCTTAAAAAAATTATTGACATTACCTGAAGCTCTGCAGTCCTTTGGAACTCTCTGCCTACATTCAAAAGGCATTTTTAATATTTATTATAAATATTGATAAGATGTTTTGGTACTGAAATAACCCCAGTGTTAGAGACCCAGAGTTTTTTAGTTCCCTTTTATAATCTTAATCCCAGATTTTCCTCTTTTGGAACAAAATTTAAGGTGTTTCTGCTGTGGTTTTTAAGTAGTTGCTTTTTTCATGAGGAAAATAATTTTTTGTAACCACAGTTGAACTAAAGTAAAATTCAGGAGAGAAGAAGACTGAATTCTGCCTGTAGGTGTCATATTTTGGTAACCTAATTTTGGTTTTAATTAGAGATAGCAGATAGTTGTTAATAGTGCACAGGCATATTTGAAATAGTTATAAGGAATTGTGATGAGAAAACCTTTATTTATGTAATCTGTAATCTGATACTTAAATAAATTTGCATATAGCAAGCCTTGATGGCCCTGCATCTTTCTGGTTATTTTTGTGTTTTGTAGGATGATATCTGTTGTTTCCCTTTTCTAGTGGAAAATTCTTAGAGATTTTCTTAATGTACTCCAGGGCCAGCAGCTATAGAAATGGAAATTCGTTTTGGCTCAGTGTCTCTAAGCAAGAAATGGATCACAGAGCAGGAGCTATTCCTTTAACCAGTGGCAAAGGTGGAGTTGCAGGGATTTTTTCCCTCTCCTGCCCTTACTGGGGATTCACAGGTTCAGTGCCTCATGTTCTGTTTGTTGAATAATCTGGTATCTTGGGGTTCATCCCATCACATTGAAAGGAGTGGAGAGGAGGAGCTCTGCTGTTCCCAGCCAGACTTCTGACAGCTTTGTGCTCAGTGACTGTCACTGATGGAAAGGCTCAATTAAGTTGTCAGATAGACAATGACTTCTATTTAATTTGCATTCCAAGTTGCCCACTCCTAGCTTCACTGTCTGGTTTTCATGTTGGTCTGTAAGGATAGCTGCTTGTGGAGCTATTTTCACTTGATTACTCTGTTTACATTTGAAACTGGACCACGAGCAGGAGAGAGCTTTTAAGCATGAAATAGTGGATATTGCTGGTTGTCCTCTCCAGAGCTGTCAGACACTTGGTATGTCAATCCAACAGACTCTTTTTAACAGACTCCATTTACAATTACATTAATGTGTTGCTTTAACAATAGCTGCAAAATAATAACTTTGAAAAGCAGCACTTTGACAGCACTTTAATGCTTCTTGTCACATGTACTAAATGAGTTTCTTAGTTTTCACTAAATTGTAGTACCAAACTGCCACTTTGGGTCCTGCTGTGAGTTGGTTTTTTGTTCTTGTTTTTGGTTTTTTTTAAGCTGAAGTGAAAAGTTTACCATGTCTTTGGGATGCTGATTGAGAAATTGATGGGGTGATTTTAAAATGCCACTTCTGCTTTCTTAAGTTTATTCACAGATGAACATAGAGTTTGTGTTACTCTGGGTTAATACAATCATGATATCTGCTGTAATTGTGCATGATTTTAGCTCACTGTAGCTGGGAATTGAAGTGCATCAACCTAATTTACATTAGAAAAATGGCAGTGTAGGTGTGTTCCAGTGTTGTGCTTTGTACTATCAGTTAAAAGTGTTCTGTTACCCATTTCTGTCACTACATCCACTACAAGCCAGTGTACCAATTCTAACAAAAGTATCCAAAATATCTCCATGATCAACCAAATAATGGCTATAGGTGAAAAAACATTGCAGCAACAAAAAAACCCAAAACTTCACAGTAAACACTGCCTTTGCCATCCTGCATGATGAAATGTATCTACTGTCTGCCATCTGTTTATATCTGACTCTGTAATGGTGATGTAGCAGGAGGTTCTGTGTGGAATTAAAAGAACATTTTAAATATGTAAAACAAATGTAACTGTATCCATATCTACTAGCAGAGTTCAGATGCATGTAATTTCACTTTCCCTTTTTGGATGGGCTGTGGAGAAAAGTTTATTTTTGTTTGTACTCATTGGACCTGAAAATTAAAATGTGAATGTGGCTCTGTATTTTCCTCTCAGAAGCAAGAGACAGATACTTAAGAAACAGAGGCTGTTAGAAAGTGATGAAAGCAAACAAAATTAGGAATGCTGGATTCCTGTCACTCCTCCCTTGATACCACTCTGCTTGGGAAATCAACTGGTGTAAAGCCAGAAGATCCTGTGCTATTCCAATTTGATCAGCCTTTATCTGGTGTATAATTCATCAGGGCTTGTAATAAGCACATCATAATTCCAAGTAATATAAAGTTCTTTGTTGCATTGAAAGAGTGATGCCATTATGGACAGTAACTTGTCTCAAAACTTTCATCTTTCTTTCATGAGGTTGTACTTTTAAGTCACACATAAGAAATAACCTACAGAAAGGGGTATATATCTATAGCAATCTCTTTTTTTTACTGGTCAGGTTGTGCACAGATGATAATAATCCCTGGGTGAAACTGGGGACTTTCATGCTGCAGAGGTGCTCACCTGAGGAAAAGGAGAACACAGGAAATGAAATTCTGAAAATCTGCCGTTCTTTGTATGAGACAAAGCACATGCTCCCTGCCAAGGTAAGTTTTAACTTTGGGTATCATGTTTGAGTTCTGTTTCAAGGTCCCAGCTACAAGTGAGATGTTGCTGTACTGGATCAAGTTCAATGGAGAGCTAACAGAGAGGCTGAGAACTGGGTTCAGTCTGTCTTGAGAAGAGACTGCCTACAGGGGATCATGTCTTTAAGTAGTCAAAAGAAGAAACAAGGAGAGGAATTAGAGTCAGTCTCTTTTCAGACATGCTCACTTGTAGGGCAAGAGGCAATAGAGACAGGTTACATAATCAAAAACACTTACTGCACCCAAGCAAAACAGTTTTCATCTTTAAAGTAGTGAAACATTAGAACAGGTGGATGCCTAGAAGAGACAAGGAGAATCTGCCTTTGCAGGAGTTTAGGACTTGACTGGATCTGTCGCAGGACTTGCTTGTTGGACTTGCTTAAAGTTTGAGGCTGGTTGGATTAGCTGATCTTTATAAGTCTGTTCCAGTATAAATTATTCTTTAATGTATTTGTAGAAAGGCTTTAATAAGCTATTATCATTTAAATCAGTGTTGCAAAAACTGTTTCTTAAATTATCAGTAATTCTCTTACTAATGAATGCCTAAAGATTTAGTGAGGAACCCATGAAAAACGTGGTGATTGAAAAAAAACCTTAATATACAAGTAATTGCTAAGTAGTAACTGATATTCTAACTTGTCTTCCCTAACTATGTATACATACTTCAATACAAACATCTCTTAAGTATAAAATTATTGAAGTGTTTTGTGTGTAAACACTGTATATTAATGAAGACAGACTGGGGAAGTTCTTAATAAACTTCACACATATTCAGAGTAGTTGTGCATATTTTTAGTTGGCTGATTAATCTCTTATAATTATCTGTATGCAGTCACTGTCTGTTATAGAAAACAGCTGATGTTAGGAAGAGAAGCAGAATAAAAACAACACATTCTGTTTAAAGCACAGACAGGTGGGTGTGTGGGTTTTTGTTTGGTGTTTTTTTTTTCCTAGTCCAACACACTGATCTGAGTCAAATTCAGAAATCTATGTGAGACATGATTCCAGGAGGTGGCAGTAAGCTGAAATGATAAGTAAATTTATTAATTCATTCATCCCACCAAAACTCTTTGGTGGAAGGCAGGTCTCTGTATCCCTGGGATTTGTATAATTATATTATAAAGCTTTTCTTTGTAAGGTGCTGAAATGATGCGTTTTAACTTGTAATCTTAGTGTGCATAAGAATAGCTGAACTTGGTCAACATAGAGTGTTCACCTTGGTGATCCAGGAATACAAATCCCTCTGAGTGTCACTGTCATCCAGCAGTCAGTTCACCAAGAATTCTGCTCAAGAAGGGTCATGGTTTGCATTTCTCTTAGTTGGGTAAACTTTTCCATGATCTCCATGACAAGTCACTGCTTACATGCAGTTTTGATAGTGGTAGTCAGCTTTGGTTGGAGATGCCTTTCTTTGGTTTTTTTAATGGTACAGGATGGTGAAAGAGCCCACCATGTGAGTGTGACTGTACAGGTACAGGTAGGAAGTTACTCTGATCTTCAAGGTTTAAACAGCCTTGCTGATGTAAAATACATGTTTTATGGCTGGAACACTGTGCAGTAACAAGGAGTTGCACTAAAATGTGTAGTTGTACAGTTAACCACAAACACAGGCTGTATTCCTGTAAGTCACTACTTGGGAGGAAGGGGAATAACATGTATGAATTTTAGTAATTTATTTGTATGTATGGCTACAATACTTAGGTGCTCAAATGACAGATTTGCAGTCATGTGGCTGAATAAGATGAAAATGTGATCATTGACAATTAAGCTGTTTAGATGATTTATAGTTCAGTAAATACACTGATAAAGATGACAGATCTGGAATGATGAAATTCTAAAAACTGAAACCAGTTAATTATCATGAAAAACATTTGCCATTCAAGTTCTCTCCCATTACAACATTGCCAAATTCAAAGGTTGTAGTGTAAAACACATGTAACTTCAAGTAATGTGGTCTAGAAGTTAGAAAAAAACTATCTTTGGATATAGTCATGAAGGATTTAATTCTTTTTTACATTCCATATCTTACTGGTCTATCTGGTTTTTAAAGCCAAGTGCTTTTTTAATGCCTTTGGGTAGTTACATAGCTTTAAGCTTTGTGTCTGTGTCTGTGTTTGCTTTGGGGGGGGTATTTTAGTGGGGTAGTTTGTTTGTTTAGGGTTTTAATTTGCATTATTCAATGGATAGATGCCTCCATTCCTTTTAGTAGAAGAAAACATTGTTTTATTTGCCTAGAAGACTCATGCTTGGATTGTCCAACATCTGCACTGCCTGATGAATCTCTTTAGAAAGGGATAAATCCTTCTGCCCCTGGTAATTGTTCAAAATGTGACTCCTCTGAATAGCTCACGTCCCTCTCTCAGCCTATGGGTCATGTGTCAGTTAACATGGGAGAATGCATCTGGTCCCTTATCTGTAATTTCCCTGGGGTCCTAGTGGCTGTGAGATGCTTATCTCCTAGAATAATAGCAGACAGTTGGACTCCTTTTTTTCTGATTTTTGTAGCTAGTTTTTCCTGGGGTTTATAGATGATTTTAGTTGTGTGGTTTGTTCATACACAGTTGTGTCTGCTCATTTGCTTCAGATAATGTTGAATTTAAACGCTGCTTTTCAGTCTGTTTTTAGCCTCTCCAGACATAATGTTGTTTGTGTTCATTATCCAGCCCTTCAAGCCATCCATGAAAATACTGAATAATACTGGACCCAAAACAGACTCCTGTGGCATACAATTTATTTGCTGATGTCACAGTGAACCACTGATAGCTGCATAACTAGATAGAAGACAAAAGCTGTCTCACAAAAGTTTCAATCAAATAATGGTAATTCAGATTTTGAATTGGGCCTTCCCTTGACCCTGTCACAGGTAACATCCAACCCCCTCTCAGCAGAGCCTCTCATGGCAGGCAGCAGACACTTGAATGCTTTCAAGTGCTCACTGCAAAACAGGAACCCTCTTATGTTGCTCTGAGAAGTGTTTGGGTGATGACTTTCTTTCCTGGGCTTGGGTTTTCAGTTCTTGTTCAGAGCAGCCCTGCAGTCATTAGTGGCAGTGATACAAGTTGATATTTGTACTATTTGGACAGTCTTCAGTGGCTGGCAAGCTGTCCAGTCCCTTCCTGTGGAAAAAGAAATGCAATTGTTGAAATGTGTATTTCTTCTTCAAAAGAGATTATGGCTTCTTCTGCACTTGGCCATGGTAGTTAAGACTGAGTGTGTCTGCTAGACATGCTACCATCAGGCAGAAAGTTATTCACCTTGTCCAGCGGTATTGAGGAGGAAATGTTACCAAGCATGGTAAAATTGCTGTTTCACCCAGATTATGTATTTTATGACTCCCAGAATTTCTTTTTCTGAATACGAGTTGCATCTGTTGCTGTGAACACACATTTTCAAGAAAAGGTGTGTAGAGCAAATCCATGATTTTTCATTCAGTAAGTTTGCTGGAATGGCAGGTATGCAGCTTAAAAGAAATCCAGTGGAATATGAAATTACCAGAACTTTAATAAGCATATGAATGGTCAGACAAAGCCTAATGTATTTATTTAATTTTCTTATTCCTTGATCCATGTCATATCATTCATAACAAGCATTGCCCATGCCACTAAATTGGGAGGAGCTGCTGGCTCCCTCAAGGATAGAGGCCCTGCAGAAAGACCTGGACAAATCACAGGGATGGGCAATCACCAACCATATGGAGTTTAACAAGGGAAAGTGCCACATTCTGCACCTGGGATGGGGCAACCCTGGATTTACAGACAGACTGTATGGGAGGCTGGAGAACAGCACTGCAGAAAGGGACCTGCGGGTCCTGGTTGATACAAAGTTGAACATGAGCCAGCAGTGCCCTGGCAGCCAGGAGGGGACATCCCTGTCCCTGGGGGGCATCAGGGACAGCATGGCCAGCCAGGCAAGGGAGGGGATTGTCCTGCTCTGCTCTGGGCTGGGGCGGTTCGGGTGCCACAATACAAGATGTTAAACTATTACAGAGAGCCCAAGGGAGGGCCATGAGGAAGGTGAAGGGCCTTGAGGGGAAGCCGTGTGAGGAGTGACTGAGGTCACTCGGTCTGTTCAGCCTGGAGGAGCCTGAGGCCAGACCTCACTGCAGTTACAACTTCCTCATGAGGGGAACAGGAGGGGCAGGCACTGATCTCTGCTCTGTGGTGAGCAGGGACAGGACCTGAGGGAATGGCCTGGAGTTGTGTCAGGGGAGGTTTAGGTTGGATATTAGGAAGATGTTCACCCAGAGGATGGCTGGGCTCTGGAACAGCTCCCCAGGGCAGCACCAAGATTGACAGAGTTGATGAAGCATTTGGACAGTGCTCTCAGGCACAGGGTGTGACTCTGGAGGATGGTGCTGTGCAGGGTCAGGAGTTGGACTTGACGATCCTTGTGGGTTCCAGCTCAGCTTATTGTGTGATTCTAAGCATTGACAATCAGTAGCAGTACTGAATACAAGTTTAAAGAGCACATGTGAATAAAAGAACAAGGCTTGCCTTAGGGACTCAGAGCTTAGTGTGATGGAATGTATTCTTCTAGGCTGTTCTTCTTTAAGGTGTAAATTTAGAAAAGATTGACCAAGTACAGCCAGAGAGCTGCCTGTCCCAAGAAAAGCCAGGTGTCTTACATTTTGAGTATTCAATGTCTCCTCATCTTCAAATAATATTTTGGCTTTTAGGCTCGCAGCTACTGAAACTATGCTACTAAATGTGTGAATCATCTTGGTCCTTACATTATTACAGTTACTATTAAAGTTCAAAAGACATAAAAAATGCATGACTTGCATTCTCTCAGCTTAATACAATGAGCTCCTTTGTTAATTGCTCACAAATTTTTGGAGGGAAACAAGAGATAATCTCTTAAGAGATGGATACCATTTTCAATGTAACTACCATACAATATCCAGAGTCTGCAGTGTAAAGTGCCTTGGAAAATGGGACATCTCTAATGGGCCTCATTGGGAAGTAGTTGTGACAAGCAACCTAAATTCTCAGAAATGACAGAAAGGGAAAGGGAGGTTATAATTGGCTTTATAATATAATTTGTAGGTTGAAATACCCACTGATGTGTAAATGAACAAATCACTACAATATTGAGGAAAATAAAACTGCTTACATTGTTGCTAAGGTAGGACATGTTGTTTGGTTGTTTAACTAAGGGTCAAGGTAAAGTTTTGGAAGTGCACTGTAGATTTGTTGAGGGATTAGATTGGTTTTTATTTATTTTAGGAGGTATTTTCTGTCCAGTTTTGTCTTGAAGTTGTGTGATGCTAAATTTAGGCTGTATTACCAAATATAAGAAACTAGATGAATGACAGAAAGTTAATTTGCTCATCTTTGTGTATAAAATATTGTATAAAATTTTGAAGCTTTTTGCAACAGAAGCACTATTGAGCTCTGGTATGTGCTGTTATTTCCTCTTTATTTTGTTCTACTTTTCTGATTGCATAATTGAGGTACAGAATTGTCATAGGTGTCTGTCAATGTTTCTTCCTGTGTTTTGCAATATTTCAGTAAGCACAAACATATTAGTCCCACAGAGAGCTGTGATTGCTCTGTTATTTTTTCAGCAAAACTCCTGGTTGTAATGGTGATTCAGTAGCTGCCTTGTCATAATCTAACAAATGTTGCATTTTAACCAGTATGCCACATTTTTAAAATTTGTTCTTTTGTTTCTGAGGAGATGTTTCCAACAGGGAATTCATTTGTTGTGGAAGTGTGGTTTTCATTTTGCATTTGACATAAAATGCTCATAAATTTTATTGTGAATGATGATGTTAGGATCTTCAGAGATCACACTGAGAGAATTTACTTTTTATTTCAGTGTATAAAAGAATTATGCTTGCTGCTGCTTAACCAGTCCCTCCTGCTGCCATCCCTGAAACTGCTGGTGGAAAGCAAAGACCAAGACCTTCATGCTGTGGCACTGGAGCAGATAACAGCTGTTGCTAAGGTATGAACAGTTGAATGAAACACCTTTCAGAGACTGAGGTAATAAGTTAGCTCTTTTATCTTCATGCAGTAAGCAAAGACTACTGAGACACCGTTATTAAGGTGTCCACAGTGAGCTGTAACACAGGGCTGGTAAGAGCTTTTATACATCCTTGAGGTGATTATACCTCATAGCACTTCCTTCAAATTACTTAGTATGCTGTTTTAAGTCAGTATGGTGGAACAGATATATGGAGTAAATTGTTACCTCTGTGTTCATGTTCCCTAACTTGGGGGTTTTTTAAGTGATAATATGTCAGATGACTTGTCCTGTTTCTGACAAATACAGCATCTATTTATATCCACTTGGAGAGCTGGTAGGTCACTGTTTTTGTTGTGATGGTATGTTTGGGGGCTTTCATGCCATTCTTAAAAGTTCATGCCAATCAAAAAGTTGATTCCATACTGTAGCAAAGTTTCTGGGGAAGAAACCTAAATACTGTATTTTTCTTTGGACATGAATGGAAAGACATTAATGCATATTTGTCAGTTGCTATATAACATTACATTACTGTCTTCCCTGTGTATTTGCTTTGCAGCAAATAAGGAGGAGCACCTAAAAAGATGAAAGTTAGTCTCCTACGCAAAAGTATTATATCATCTTTTACTTTTTATCTGAAAACAAAGCTGAGTTTAAAATTTTTTTAAGCTCTTAACTGAACTTATGCATGTGCAGCCTAACTTTCTGGGTTTTATATTAGCTATGATCTGCAATCTAACATGCTACTCAAAGGAGAAGGAACCAGTTGTCTCTGACCTGTAAATGAAAGAGAATGGCTTTCTCCTCTGACTGAATTAACTGCACTGATAATTTCCAGAATTACAATATTTAGGTAGGAAAGCCTCATCTGTAATATTTCCAAATTCTGCACCACATCTTAGGGAGCTTTTGGTTGTGTATTATGATACAAAATAATAATTTGTGTAAGATTTTCCAGGTGGTGCTTCACAATGAAACTTCCCACATTTAGACAAATGAAACCATTTGTCTTTTTAAATAAATGCCCCCCAAAACCAAAAGCTTTAAGAATGTAATTTGTAGGAATTCAGATGGAAATTATAACTTCCTTCTAGGGATATCTCTGTTCTAGTTATACTGATTGCCACAAAATTTTCAGGTTCCTTGGTTGTAACAAAATGAACAAAACCTATCCCCTACTTTTACACCATTCTCTATTACCTAGGAAAGATGTTCTCCATCCTGCTCTTCCCAGAGTTCTCCCTTAAGTCTCTCTTCCCCATGAGCTGTGTGTTTCTTTCTTATGCATATTGTACTCCAGAAGCTTTCTCTTTTTGCATCCTTTGAAAAGTTTGAGAAATGATCCATCTCCTTTCCACGACTGGTGAAGACTAGCCAGAGAAGCAATGGATCTGGAAGCAGAGGCTCCATTTCACATATTGCTGATTTTCCTTCAGAAGGACTTTGTTACCAAAATGGAAGCAGCACCAGCTTTTTTAACATGTTGTCTATGAAATTTTGAAACAGTAGAATGGAAGGTAGCAGGACATACAATATGTAACATAGATCTGCTTCTACCAAAATTCTAATGCCATTGTTAGCACCCAGTTTGAAATTGGAGTGTTTGCTACTTGAGTTTGGTATCTAAGCTAAGAACACATAGATGTTCCTATTCCCTTTCTTTTATACCAATAAACCACAAATTTTACAAATTATACAATTGTATAAATGTTAACCACCAGAACAACAGTACATAGTTTTCTTTTACCATCTGCAATTTTAGATTTTATTTCTACAAAACAAGGCTTTCTGGTAACTTTTAAATGAGATGGTCTCATTGAAAAGCAAGCACAAATCTGATAATTTGCATGCACTTTCTCATCTCTGTGTTCTTGTTAGCCTTTTAAAATTGACTTTTTTGTTAACAGATGAAAGCTGCTGTATAAGTGACTAATTCTGAAATTTGTCAGCAGGAATAAGTGTCCGAGTACATTTTATTTAACTATTTTTAAAGCATAATGCTGTACAGTAGCACTTTCTGAATGGTTGCTAATTGTATTGCTCTTTAAACTGGCCATTCCTTTCTAGTGTGCTCTAGATTTCAGTTTCCTACACTCCAAGCTGATTATATAAAGCTCCATTATATTGGAGTTTGAGGGCCAGGAACCTTATTAGCTTCTTGCTAGTATAAAGCACTTTGTATACCTATGCATGCTGAAAATAATTTCTTTTTTGCTTTCTTACACAGGGGGCAGCTTGATAAGCCGTTTCTAAGTTTTCCTTTGAAATTGAGTATTAATTTGAAGTATAGTTCTCAATAACCTAGAATTTTCAAAGCAGTTAGCTTTGGCCTAATGTTTTACTCTAAGTCAATGAAGATTTAACTATTGACTTTATTATATCAGGCATAGAGCTTAGCCAGTACCTTGAATGTGACAGGGTTAGAAAAGCAGCTGGTACAGAAAAGAGCTGTGCTAAATGTAAAAGCTGTTCTTATACTGTATAAAAAGTACCTCTTACTCCTTGTTTTATGTGCATCTCTTATGGTTACATTATTTGCTGTTCTACTGAAAGTGCATATATTACTTAGCTATGGCAATGTTGTTTATTCGGTATAATTTTCTATGCCTGCTTTTTGCTTTTTAAAAACAGTCTTCAGCCAGTTAATGCTTTCTGTTAAATTCTGAATTAATTTTTCATAGGAAGGCCATCTCTGCTTACATTGAACAGGAAACAGACAAATAACATTTGGCAGAGGGGAATCAAAGCTATTGATCCAGTGCTAACACAGCTCACAAACATGGCTTCGAGAAAAATACAGCCCTTGCTTGCTGATAGGATGTATTAGTTAGCCATTTGTTGTGTGGTGCTGACAGCTTTATGGATGTTTACAGTTAAGGATGATGCTGAAGTGCTGATACTAGAAATTGTACAGCTTTTGCCTGTAATAAACCAACCAAGTTTTTGCGTAAGCTTTTTTGAAATTGCAGACCCCTCTTTTTATTGTGCATCTTTTAATGAACTGCTGCTTGTCTTTCCTGAGTAACACAAATAACTGTTCTTCCCCTATGTTGTGTACTGTGTGAATAATTTAAAAAAAACAGTTCACCTAAATAGCCTTACTACTGCCAGTAGAGCCCTTAAAAGTCAGATTGGTTTTGGGAGGTATTTCAGTGTTGTCTGTGCACTGGGTTATCTTTCAGAGATGAAAACTGATTTTTATACATCTGAGAGAGCAAGTAAATACTCTATTGCTTGTTGGTACCAATAGTGTTAAAACAGCTAACAAGTGGGGGTTAATACAAGCAGTGCAAATACTTGTTCAATCAATACTTTAATAGAAACCAGAATAAGAAAAATGTTGTAGTCTGAAAAAATACCTTGGCTCCATTTGCATGTAATAATTTCAGTGATGAAGTACTGAATCTACCTTCATAGCATATTTTACTGAAAAATGTAATATGAAAAATCACAATTTTTTTGGTGGAATAATGGAATTTCTAGTGTTCTCTGGTGTGTGCCATTTAGGGCTACTCACTTAATGGGGCTTAATCTTGAAAATTAATAGTTAAATTATGGGCTAATGGTAATTATGATAAAATACCTTTCTCCAGTGTATTTTTCCAGGATTTTTCATGTCACTGGTTTCTTTTCCCCTTATTTATTTGTTCTATAGATATATACTCCAGGAAGGAATAAAATGAAAAGCATTTTTATCTCTAATAGTATTGGAGAAAGGAATACCCTGGGAAATAGCTGTTGCAGTTCTTTACTGCTGTTAGGTCATCAGCAGCTCTTACCTTTCATAACATGTGGATTTCTAATACAGAAGTTATGGCTGAAATATTGCCAGCTGGTAATAGCAGAACCTCTGGATACCTGTACAAACAATGCTGATGGGGAATTGGATCATTTAGATCCAAACCCTGCATGGGCAGGGACACCTTCCACTAGACCAGGCTGCTCAAAGCCTACACTGGCCTTGAACACTTGCATGGTCGGGGCATCCACAACTTTTCTGGACAACCTGTTGCACCCTCACAGTGAAGAATTTCTTCCTAATATCCAATCTAAATCATTTAAAGTAAGAGAGTTAGTTTAGATTGGGTATTTCCTCTTGTCCTATCACCCCATGCTCTTGTAAAACATCCCTCTCCAGTTCTCTTGTACTCAAAGGCTGTTTCATGGTCTTCCCAGAGCCTTTCTCTCCAGGCTGAAAACCCCAACTCCATCAGCTGGTCTTCATAGGAGAGGTGCTCCAGCCCTCTGGACCCATCCCAACAAATCCGTGTCTTTCTTGTGCTGGAGGCCCCACACATGGATGCAGAACTCCCAGGTGCTCTCATAAGAGCAAAGGTACCACTTAAATGCCTACACCAGTGCTTGAAAGCAGATGCTAGCCAATATCTAAATAAGAAAGCCAAGGGAAAAAAGTCTGTTCTCCTTAATGTAAATATCCCCATTAGATCTTTTACTCATAACCATGGACACTGTGTGTAACCATTTTACTCATAGCCATGGACATGGTGTGACATGCTAAATCTACACTGTCAAATTCTGCTGAAGGAGAGATGGATATGAATAATGAAAGCTGCTCCCATTTAAACCTTCCAGATTTTACTCCAATGAAAAATTTATCACCCTTAGCATGGAGTTCTAGTTAGGTGTAATGATTTTTCTCTAACACACAGTCTCTGATTCTGCCATTATTGTGGTTCATAGTTTATTCACACAATATGGAAAGTGGTTGGGTGTTAATTTGTGCAGAAGATAACCTGCACCTCTGAGACCTGCCTAAACTGCAGTCAGCTGCATTCCCCATCACTGGAACAGTGATTCTGGGATTAGCAGTAGTTTTACTTTTATGGCCTAGTGAGGGTCTTGGGGATAGCAAGGGCTCTGCATCTGCAGGCAGATCAGAAGTGATTCATTAGCAAGATCTTGACTGAGCTGCCTGCCCAGGAAAAACAGCTCCTTAAAACTGGGATAGTAAGGTGGTTGTTCTTGCTGGGTTTTACTGTCTTACAGACTCAAAAGAGTGATTTTGAAAATCAAAATGTAGTGTGTCTGTACCTACTATAGCCTAATATTTGGTATGTATGGCAAGCAAAAATAACTCTGGAGGTTAATTTCTGTTAATATTTTTAAAACTGTAAAAGTTTAAGGATCAAAACTCCATCTGGAACAGCAAGCATCCTGGCTTGAACAGATGGAAGAATTACAAGTCTAGTGAGCAAGAATAGGGCAGATGTACAGGCTCTTTCTCTGAAATACTACTTTCCAGACTTTTGGTTATTTTCAGTTGTAGGTATCTGCTAAGTAATTGCCAGTGGTTTTCTTTCTTGGTTTTGTACAATTTCTCCTTAAACTTGGATGAGCTTTTACAACTTGCAGTATCATTTGACAGAGAATTCAACAGTGAAAAAACCTATATTTTATTTTCTTGTGATCTGATCCCACTAGAATAATTTGATGCTTCATATTTTTTTACTTTCTTAATGAGAGAATGTTTTTAATTAATCCCTTTATAATTTTAGTGATGTTGCTTCTGCCCTATGCCCTCTAAGACATCTCTTTTTTTAGATTGGAGAGTCATAGTTTTGCTTAGCAATTTTCTGCATAAAAAACTGTATTCTCTATGGTGTATTTTTTTAAAACATACGCTTTGTGTGTTTGCCTTTTATGTTGTTTTAGAACTTTTTTTTAGTTCAATCTTTTTTTTTCTGATTTAAGATTAATTTTTTAAAAATGTAGTCTTTAGCTACATTTACATTGATTTAATTTACAAAAAAATCTTACGGTTCTATTTAAACAGAGCTGTTCAGTGTATGAGCTGTCATAATTAAGGTTTGTAAATATGTATCAATTCATTGCCAATCTCTGTAGGTGGTTATTTTTATTTAAACTAACGACTAGAAATGTCTTTACATGTGCAATTGATACCCAAAAAATTGATATGATCTGGAGGTGTAAAAATGATAAATAGTCAGTTGAGCTTTCTTTGCTGCCTATCTTTAAATGCACTTCTTATTAAACCTTGGTGTCTCTGTGTTCTTCCCACACCTGCCAGATTCTGCATAGACTGACCAAAGAATGATGGAACAGGCAGTGGCTTTACCTGCATGAAATGCATTCACAGGGTCTGATTGCCTTCATGTGTCTCCATCCAGTTGCCTGGAGACAGCTAAAGTACAAAAATTTCCTCTTCCTTACCAGGTCTTCAGACAGTTTGCAAGTCAGAAAATGGGAAATGTTAATCAATTTAAACCTACTGATCTATTTGGGCCTAAGGATGAGCTGTGGGGTACAACCCAAGAGCCTTTTTGTGAGCTGTTTTGTTATGTGAAACCACACTGATCTCATTTCTTTGTGAGTGCAGACAGGTTTCTCTGCTTGGGTGTTGCATGGGCATCTTCATCCCTCTAGTATAGCTCATATGTTTGATGGTTTGTGCTAGGAAAGGTCGTCTTTCAGATTTGTTTCTCTCAATTTTGTAGGTTTTTGATATTTGAAATCACACTAATCTATAGCACTTTTCCTTAACTGAATAGTAGCCTAAAAAAATTAAATTAAAGCTTGTATCTGCTGTCAGTGTCACTACTGTAATTACTATTTGCATTTTATGTTCATAAAATCAAACAGTGAAGCCCTGTGTAAAGTTCCATCCTACATACAAGTTAAGAATAGAGCTTCGAGGTGGGAGAGAATATCCTCTCAGTCCCATTTCAGAAGAGATGGCAGCTGTTTGGATAATGGCTTAGTATGCTGCATGGTGTGCTGCAAGATGCCAACTCTAGAAATTTTGGAATCAGAACTGTTTAGGTTAGAAAAGACCTGTGAAGTCTCATCAAGTGCAGCTGTTAACCCAGCACTGCAAAGTCCTCTCTAAACCAAGTCTCAACCACTTCCCTGGGCAGCCTGTTCCAATGCTTGACAGCTCCTTCCATAAAGAAATTTATTTCTGATATGCAATGTAAACCTTCCCTGGCATGACCAGAGGATGCTTCCTCCTGTCCTTTCACATGGTGATGAGGAGAACAGGCTGACCCCCATCTGACTGTAACCTCCTTTCAGGCAGTTGTAGAGAACGATAATGCTTCCCCTGAGCCTCCTTTTCTCCAGGATAAACACCCCCAGATCCCTCAGCAGCTCCTCACATGATTCAGTCTCTAGACCCTTCCCCAGCCCATTGCCCTTCTCTGGACATTCTCCAGCACCTCAGTGTCTTTCTTGTAAGGGTGAGGCCCAGAACTGAACACAGGCTTTGAGGTGCAGCCTCACCAGTGCTCAGGGCAGGGGACAATCCCTGCCCTGGTCCTGCTGGCCACACTATTGCTGGGACAGGTCAGGTGCCATTGGCCTTCCTGACCACCTGGGCACACTCTGGCTCATGTTCAGCTGTTTGTTGACCCATTTTATTTAATGATCAGCTGGTCTTCAACAGGGAAATATTTCTGTAGTTAACTTTTGGCAGTTATTAAATAATTAAAGACGAAGATTGGATAGCCTAAAAGCTGGACATGAAACTGGACCTTCTGCTGTGCTAATTAGGTTAAAAATGGCTTGATTACAACTGTAAAGTGTCACTGCCAATCACTCTGTATGCAGTAGTCATGTCCTGTGGTCCTGTGTAGCAGCTGAATTGCTCTTTGAGGGTGCTAAATAACTGTTATCATCGAGTGTTTATTACTTGCTGGTACCCTGGTAGCAATCCAATTATGTTGGTACATAGTTTTTATAGAAAATTAAGCAGAAAGTAACCAGACAATTTTCTTTTTCCTTTTAAACTGGGAGGTTGTTTTGTAAATGTATCATAATTTAATTAGTTTATTTGTAACTTGGTACGGTGCAGTAATTGAAAACTGATTATTGTCTAGCCCTCCTTTGGTCCTTTTTTATCATAGAATCACAGAATGATTTGGGTTGGAAGGGACCTTAGAGATCATCTTGTTCCAATCCCCCTGCCATGGAAAGGGACACCTTCCACTGGACCAGGTAGCCCCATCCAACCTGACCTTGAAACACTCCCAGGAACTGGACACCTATAGCTTCTCTGGACAGTCTGTGCCAGTGCCTCGCCACCATCACAGTAAAGAATTTCATCATTCCTCCTTGTTCTGTCACATCATGCCCTCGTAAAAAGTCACTCTCCAGCTCTCTTGTAGCCCCTTTTAGGTACTGGGAGGTGCTGTGAGGCGTCTCTGGGGCCTTAATGTTTCCCTCTGTCTTCATGGGAGAAGAGCTCAGCCCTCTGATCATCCTGGTGGCTTCCTATTGCACTCTTTTCAAAATGTCCATGTCTTTATGTTGGGGATCTCAGAAGCCCTCCAGATTGGGAGAGCAAAGGGACAGCATCCCCTCCCATGCCCACACTGCTTGGGATGCAGCATAGGATATGATTATGATTTGCTTTCTGGGATGTGGGAGCACATGAATGGGTCATGTTGAAATTCTTGTCCACCAACATCTCCAAGTGCTTCTCCCCAGGGCTGCACTCAATCCATTCTCTGCTCAGTCTGTACTTGTGCTTTGGATTGCACCTACCCAGGTGCAGGTCCTTGCACTGGCACTTGTTGAACTTCATGAAGATTGCTCAGAGCCACCTCTCAAGCTTGTCAAGGTCCCTCTGGATGGGGTCCCATCCCTTTTTTGGTTATATGTAGTTGTTCAATTCTGCTTTGTTAAATGGTAAGTTAACACAGCACTGTATTTCAGAGAACCCAGGGAGGACATACCAGAATTAACTGAAATAGAACTGAAAGTATTCTACAGTGTATTTTGTAAAGCTACGGACAAGATCCTCAAGAGAGTATTCTGGTCTTATATATCAAATAACCACATTTTTTGAGTCATTCAGGGTGTCTCAGAGGTAGCAGCTCTGTGTTTCACATCTTCTAATATGTTCTATTCTTTTGAAAATCTCATCCTTGCTGTGGGTGCTGATTGAGTCTGTGAATGTTGCCTGTCATATTAACATGTGAAATGTAATGTAATATATTAATATAAAGTGACCAAAATTTATTATGCTCTGCTCTGACCTTCCTCAGAGTGTCATTCTTGATACAGAGCTAAATGGTGTGATCTGTGCTGCACTGGGAATGAAAACCTGTGAAAAGTCTATAAAGCTGGTGGTGTAATCCCAGGCTGTTAAGCATTCTTATTCCTTAACTTTGTGCAGGTCAAATATTTGTATTAATGTGGAAGGCAGTTAAAGACATACCTTTACCTATTCTGACATATGCAAAGCATGTGTCCCTGTGGTTAATCTGTGGGGAATACTCCTGTCCCTTTGAAGGTCGCACTGTGCAGTCACAACCTCGTGACATGTTCTGGCTGATGGCTGTATCTGCTAATAAATTTTTAATTACTTTGAATTTCTCTTTCTTTGCAGGTTGATGATTCCACTTGTGATGCTGAAATACTCTCCTTGCTCCTTGATGCCAAGCTGTTGGTGAAGTGCATGTCCACTGCCTTCTGCCCACGCCTCATTGAGCACCTCCTGGCTCACCAGGGGCAGGGAGGCTGGGATGTGCAGGAAGTTGCACAGCAGCTTAAGGAAGCAGGGTTCAGTGCAGAGGCTGGGTCCCTCCTGATGGCTCATCGAGGGACCCATCCTGCACTCAGGACTTTCAACACTGCCCTCCAGGCTGTGCAGCACTGGATCTGAAAATGCTGGATCTATGCATTTGTCTGCATTTTTGCTGGAGATCTTACACAAAAGGGAGAAATTGTTGCTCTAGTGAAGTAACAAAGTGAGTTATTACCTACATTTTGTAGAAAACACAGCACACAGTACATGTACTTCTAATTGTTTAAGAAAGCTGTTGGTGCAGACTGTAGCGTTCTGTTGTATGATTAACAAAGCATTGAATCTGATCATCTTTTCAGATCAAAGTTAAATGGTTACACTCAGTTACATATAAATGAAACATTAGTAAGGTGGCAGGCTATATATGATTTGTCTTAATTTCTGTAAGTAATTTACTCTTGTCATAATGTAAAACTAATGTAAAAATATAATTATAAAGATATATATGGAACAAAAAAAGGCACAAGAGTGATTTTTGAGAATTTCAAAACCTTAAAATTCAGTATTGTGCAATGTTGTTATCACAGCTTTTGTTTGCAATAAATAAAATATTTTGCATTTAAGGTACTAGCTCTTCTTTCAGCCTTTTAGACAGATAAATATTTTCTTTCTTCAGACCCTTTTGCTGAAATTCCTGTCTCTCCTTAGTGATGTTTCTTCATGAGGACAAGCTAAAGTTTAAAAGATACTTTTCTCCACCATTTGGGAAGCTCCATACCATATCCTGAACATTTGTTGATACCTTTTGTGAATGTACTTTCAGAGGTTGTATTTATATTTTTCCTGGGTTCTGAAAATTTGCTTAAATATATATTTGCAGAATCACATTATATGCTGAGGTGGAAGGGATGCATGAGTGTCATCCAGTCCAGCTCCTGGCCCTGCACAGCACCATCCCCCAGAGTCACACCGTGTGCCTGAGAGCATTGTCCAAATGTTTGCTGAGCTCTGTCGGGGGCTGCTGTGACCACTTCCCTGGGGAGCTGTTCCAGTGCCCAATCGCCCTCTGGGTGAACAACATCTTCCTAATATCCAACCTAAACCTGCCCTGACACAACTCCAGGCCATTCCCTCAGGTCCTGTCCCTGCTCACCACAGAGCAGAGATCAGTGCCTGCCTCTCTTCTTCCCCTCACAAGGAAGCTGTAACTGCAGTGAGGTCTGGCCTCAGTCTCCTCCAGGCTGAACAGACCAAGTGACCTCAGTCACTCCTCACACGGCTTCCCCTCAAGGCCCTTCACTATCATCCTGCTCTTCCTCACACGGCTTCCAATAGTTTAATGTCTTTCCTATATTGTGGCACCCAGAACTGTCCCCAGCACTCGAGGTGGGGCTGCCCCAGCCCAGAGCAGAGCAGGACAATCCCCTCCCTTGCCTGGCTGGCCATGCTGTGCCTGATGTCCCCTGGCTGTGCCTGAGGGCACCTGGCTGCCAGGGCACTGCTGTCTCAGATTGAACTTCCCATCATCCAGGACCACCAGGTTCCTTTCTGTCCAGCTGCTCATTCCCCAGTCTGTCTGTCCATCCAGGGTTGCCCTATGCCAGGTGTGAAATCCATTTCCCTTGTTGAACTTCAGATGATTGCTGATTGCCCATCCCTCTTGATTTGTCAAGGTCTCTGGACAGCCTCTCTGCCTTTAAGGGAGTCAGCAGCTCCTCCCAGTTTTGTATCATCTGTGAATTTGCTCAGTGTCCCTTCTAGTCCTTCATCCAGGTCATTTATGAAGATGTTGAGGAGCACAGGGCTGAGGGTGGAGCCCTGCAGAACCCCTCTAGTGACCAGTCTGATGTCACCCCATTCACCGAAACCCTTTGTGCCCAACTCATGAGCCAGTTGCTCTCCCATCACATGCTGTGTCTGTCCAGAAGGATCTTGTAGAGATCTCTCCTGTAGGAGACACAGTACCCAAACCTTCACTGAAATCCAAAGAGATTGCAATGTTCATCCTTTCATCAACTAGATCAGTTACCTTGGCACAAAAGGAAATTGGGTTGGATAAGCAGGACTTTGCTTTCATGAAGCTGTGCTGGCTGTGAGCCAGTGACAGCTTTGTCTTTTAGGTGTTCTCAAATATGTCCCAGAATAAGCTCCGTGACTTTACCAGACACTGATTCCAAATGCCTTTCTGTCTTATTAAGACAAAACAATTTTTGTTTTCAGAGGTTTTTTAACAAGGGCACTGTCTGTTTATTACACTGCATTACTCATCAAGTTTGATGTTTCATGTTTATAGACACTTACTGAGTCTGTAAATCTTTTGCCTAATCTTGTGTTGTAATTTTGATGTAATAATGTACAGAAACATTATATATTATAAGATCCAAGGGACATATTAGACATTGGAGGCAGTCTCTAGGGTAATGTGCCCTCCTGCTTAAGGCAGGATGCCTGTATGGCTGGAGTTGGTTGCTCAGCCTACATTGTTGGGTCTGGGAAGCCTCTGAGGATGACTCTGTGTTGACTGTTCCCATGTTGAAAAGATTTTTGTTTGTCCTCTTCAGACAAAATCTGCTTTGTTTTACCAGCTTTTACTGACTGTGACAATGGCTCAGATGTCAGCCTTACTTCCCCCATTGCACAGGATTTGTAATGAGACTTTTAACAATGCTTTCATTCTTCAGATTGTTAACTTACCTTTTGTGTTTGCTAGTCCCAGCTGTCCTTCAGTGTTTATGGAAGGTTATATTATCCATTTATTAGCATGCATTCCAAATTCCAATTTCTAGCATTCAGCTATATTGTCTTAATCCTGTTTTCTTATGTTAGCAGTCCCAAGAGCCCCAGACTAGTAAAGCAAGGATATTGGAATTGTAAACAAAATAAGGGAAAAATTTAAAAAAGGTAATATAAGTGGCAATCAGTAGATGTGGGCAAACATGTACACCTCCAGCAAGAAAACCTTCAGTTACTCTGTTGAAGATATTTTAATACTTTACAGTGAAGCATTTTGGTTTTGTTCTCAGGTTGGTAAATCCAGTGCTAGATTTTCTGACCATTCTTATTCAGGATCATGAGAAGTTTGTCACTCTCAAACTGAGCTGTAGATAAACCTCTAATGAGTGTTACTGTTCTGTCCATTTTCTGGTTTGCTGCGATTACAAATCCATGATAAATGCTTTCCTTGCAGTCTGGATTATTCCTGATTTATTCAGTAGTCAAAACTGTGACCTGTAAGAAAAAGTATTACTTTAGTATAAATATCCAAAATGATCAGCCTATATTAGTGTATCTTTCAAAGAAAATTTAAGGAAGAAAAAAAAGAAAAGAGGACGATAACAAGGACCTGTATCCCAGTGCCAGCCTTTTAGTGTCTTCTGTATTGTAAAATAACATTTAATACTCTGAGATTGAGCAAGGTACACTAGCAGGTGCTGTTGAGTTGGGTTTGGTTTTTGTTTTCTTTTGTTCTTTTTTAAAGGTTAAGAAACTCACCTTGGTATTACTTTTAGCCAGGTTATTGTTATACTGAACACTGAACAGTTCAGTTCTGTCCGTTTATTTGATTTGCAGTTGGGATTTGTTCATAACACAGCATAAGCGGATTTTTTTTTTTTTTTACCTCAAACAACACCACATTCTGGAGATACTTTTGCTCCCAAAAGGACGAGAATAAAGAGTTGAGTTGTGTCTCCAAGAGCAGCACTTCCTAGGGCAATTAATCCTCTTTTGTCTGCAAGACACTGATAGCATTTGGATCTTTAAGGAGCTTTTAGCTGCTTGGGAGACAGAGCAAAGCAGCAAAATATATCACCTTTCTTTTGAATAATTAGAACCAGAGATTAGGGAAGAAAGATCATAACTCAGAATTTCTTTTTCTGCTGGCAATGCTAAGTGTAGCCAGTATGACATTGCAATACATGCAGAGTAGACACTTCTATTTATAAAAAACCCCAATGCTATTCAATGAGTAGGGTGGCTACATATGTTTTGGATATTTTTCTTGTATGATTGCTTTCGTGATTTCCTGTGTGTGACATTCAGCACGGTGAGAAGATGCTTTGGGAGTGACCATCTGGTGCCAGAGTATGGATTTCCCCAGCACAGGAAAGACGCAGAGAGAGAGTCCAGAGGAGGCCACAAAAACGACCAGGAGGCTGGAGTACCTCTCCCATGAAGACAGGCTGAGAGCTGGGGTTGTTCAGCCTGGAGAAGAGAAGGCTCCAGGGACACCTCATAGCACCTTCCAGTACTTAAAGAGGCTTGTAAAAAATATGTGGATAAAATTTTTAGTAGGATCTGTTGTGATAGGACAGAGGATGATAGTTTAGAAGAGGGTTGATTTAGATTAGATACAGGAAAGATGATTTTTACGATGAGGACGAAGAAACACTGGCATGGGTTGCCTGCAGAGGTGGCAGCTGTCCCATCCCTGGAAACACTCAGGGTCAGGTTGGATGGGGCTCTGATATCCAACTGAAAATGTCCCTGCTCATTGATGACCTTTAAAGGTCCCATCCAACCCAAACTATTCTGTGAATATGGATGCCTGCATCATAGGGGCAAGAATTCCTACACTTGGAAAAACACAATAAATTTTTGTAATTTTAGTGCATTTTTTGACACCTGGAAGGCAGGAGCAGATCCATGCCTTGTATCAAATGCTGCAGATACACCAGAAGTTCTAGTGGCCTACAAATGTATCTCAGTTTGATTATTTAATTATTCCTGGGCACTTGAGGTAATGTTGGCATAGGATTATTTCATTTGACACTGAGCTTCCTTTCCACAGTGGTAGCAATCTGAGATTGCTTTGTCTGTTATAGTTCATTTATCATTATATTTCTCTTGTACGTCTGTAGTGGTAAAACTGCCTTTTCCTTGGGCCACACTGTGATCTCAGAAATGCTCATTAGGCCTCAGCCTTGATGAACAGCAGCTGGCTGAGCTCCTCTTGAGTGTATCAGAAATGCTCTCTACTCCCAGGAACTTACACTGTCTGATGAACTCCTGGTTTTAATGAACTGCCTTAGAAACTTGTTTTTCCTGCTTGAATAACAACCCAAATGGAACAAAATTTTTGTTGTTGAACTTTCAAAAAAAAAAGTTACTGACCTGAATGGTGGTCAAGATGAAAAATTACTATGACTGAAGCCCACTCTCTTGTCACCCTATAACAATGGTCCCAAAGTGAGACCCACTGAGCACTCCTGGACTGCAGTGGGCTGTGGCAGCATCTCTCCCTCTGAGTGAGACACCATTGTGAACCAGAGAACTCTCAAGTGTACTTGGAGGACTGCTGCCAAAAGCTGACAGAGCCTGGACTGATATCCCCACTCCTCAGGGATCAACCTTCACCCTCTGAGAAGATCCAAAGGCATCCAATATGAGTACTTCCCTGAAATTATGGGGGAATGTTATGTGGGGAATTTTCCACCAGGACATATACCTTGTACATACTCCTTTAAGTCTTTGTGCACAAGTATGAACACATTAAAGTCTTATGAAAGTTTCTTAAATTCTGTCACAGAATTTATTGTAAGATCTAATTTACTTATGAATCAAATGTAAGTAAAGACAGTAGTATGTCTTTATATTAGATTCATAAGTAAATTAGGTCTACAAGTGAGTTACCATTGTGCTATGGTAAATTCTACAAGAATCTTTCATTGAAGCAATTGAATGCTGTTAAAAACTTTAGACCNTAAATTCTACAAGAATCTTTCATTAAATTGTTTAAATGAAGCAATTGATTAAGTGCTGTTAAAAACTTTAGACATAAACCATTGGTGACATGGGGCTAAGTTTGGTAAGGGTGCCCACTCTGAACCTTGGGACTCAGTGGGAGCTGATCACCCAGACAATATGTTTTGTGAAGACTTTCAACTGTTTCATCAGGCTGTAGTTCTCAAAAACTTGTCTTCATTGCCAGCCCTCTGATCTCTGAGGACCTGCTGGAATGTTCTGATAAATTCCTATATCCTTAATGCAAACACCCCTTTGATGCTGTTATAATTAGTCCCCTGTAAAGAGTGGGACCTCTTTAAGAGTAAACCTGAATCTCTTTGGTAACTGCCTGCACTTGAAAACAGCCAGCTCATTTTGCTGAAGATGAGGCACATGATAAAAGCTGTAGAAAAGTCCTCTGGATGGTCAGAAACAGGCTCTTTTAGCTTGGCTAAAACATCTGCTGATGTGGTTCTGTTCTCCACAAGAGCTCAGTGCCTTAAACTTTCATGTTTGTCCCCAGCAATGCTCTATTGCACTGGGTGGAGATGGAGTATTGAGTTTGCAGAGTGAATGAGCACCCAATTGTAGTGCAGAAAGATTTTAGCAATAAAAGGACAGAGCCACATCTTTCCATAGTGCTTAGGAGAATTGGGGTTTAACTACAGCATTCACTAGGTGATTATGACAGCTAAAACTTTCTAAAAAATAAATCCCTCTCCAAGCCTTTCTGTCTACCATGGTATTCAGAAACATGAAAATCTTCTTTATTTTGATTTCTTCTTATAGTGATAAATTTCATCTGTCATTTTTCTTCACTTGCTTTGGGATTGGCTAACAAAGGTGATGGCTTGGTGCTCATGCTAATGACTCTGCTGTTGAACAAAGTAGATTATTTTATCATGTTGATTGAACCTCCATGGGATACTCTAAGCTGTGCAAACAGAAGATAAAGTCTGATATTATGTCCAGCTCAATCATAGCTGGATCTGATAACCTGGTCAGCATTTCCACCTAAAAATAGAGCCTCTGCTTTCTGAAGCTGCCTGGGAGCAGATGGAAGAGAACCTGACAGCTTCCCTGTTGCACAACCATGTCATTTCCATATCCCAGCTTCCTGTTCCTCTTCTCAGTACCAGATACATGACAGTTAGTGGAAATTTTTGGTGTATGTTGTGGGTTGACCCATGTTGGGTGGCAGGTGCCCACCCCAAGTGCTCTGTCACTGCCCTCCTCAGATGTGCAGGGGAAAGAATATACAAAAAGGCTCTTGGGTCGAGATAAGGGCAGGGGGAGATCACCCTGCATTGACCATCACAAGCAAAACAGACTCCACTTGGGGAAACTGGATTAATTTACTGCCAATCAGGCCAGAATAGGGTAACGGGAAATAGAAACCAAATATTAGAACACCTTCCACCCAGCTCTCCCATCTTCCCATGCTGAGTTTTGCTCCTGATTTTCTCTCCCTCCTCATCCCTGGCAGTGCAGGGGAATGAAGAAAGAGAAAATTAATTCTAAATAAAATTTAACATAAAGAATATAACTATCACTGAAACTGAATTGTCTGCTCAACATGTGTTCCTCTTGCTCTGACATCAGCATCTTCTGCCACACTGTGCTTTGTCTGACACTGAATGTCCTTTTAGACTCCCTCATAAGCTTCCTGTGCTTTCAGGGCACAGTAACAGGATAACCAGCTCTACAGAGCTCTGATTTATAGTCAAATGGCCTTTATAATCCAGGTACAAAAACATTCACAACAGCCTTTTTCCTTGACAGTCTTTATCTGTCTAATGTGCATGTAAAATGATTATTCTAACGAGCGAAACAGATATATGCGATTTAAAATAAAAAGTAATGTTTGACAACAAATAAGCAGAAGGAGTTTAGTCTAAATGGGAGAACAATAAAGAACACAAACTGTGACTGCAACAGGGATGATTTTAATTATTCTGATAGTACCATCTGCACTGGCTCTGGCTAGAGAGGAACAAGGACACAAATGTAAATCTCAAGAGTATGTGTGTATCTGAATATAAATTTCAGTAGTATGTATGTGAATACATGCACTATTCTATAAAACCTTGAAAAGGAAATGGAAGTGCAATTTAAGGTCCAGTCCTGGGATCTTTCTTTTGTGGCCTTTTCCCTTCAGTTAGACACTTGATGACTATTTTGTCAGTGATGATTTAAGTGTTGCACTGGTGGGGTCACACTGCAAGTCCTGTGTCCTGTGTCCAGTTCTGGGCCCCTCCAGAAAGGGGTGTTGAGGTGTGTGACAGGTCTGGAGAGTGAGTCCTATGAGCAGTGGCTGAGGGATTTGGCTGGAGAAAAGAGGCTCAGGGGAGAAAACAACTTGATCTCCCTACAACTACCTGGAAGGAGGTTGTAGCCAGGTGGGGGTTGGTCTTTTCTCCCAGGCAACAAGCACCAGGGCAAGAGGGCATGTACTCAAGCTGCAGCAGGGGAGGTTCAGGTTTGACATCAGGAAAAATCTCTCCACTGAAAGGGTGGTTAACCTTTGCAATTGGCTGCCCAGCGAGGCAGTGGAGTTACCAGCCCTGGGAGGTTCTATGTTCTGTGCTGTTCAAGAAATGACTGAATGTGACACTTAGGGCTAGAGTCTAGTTGCCCTGGTGATGATTTTGGAGGTCTTTTCCAACCTAAATGATTCTGTGATTCTGTTATTTCTGATAAAGACATTGCAGAAAAAAGTAGAGTGAAAACAGTCCTTGGTGATTTTGGACTTTGGAGCTATAAAATTACACACCTGTTCTGTCACAAAAATGCTCCTAAGGTGTGATTTTTTCAGTCCTTGTCACTCTCTTAGATTGTTCAAAATTTCTGGACACAAGTGGATGAAAAAATAGAAATGATTGTGAGATATTGCTTTCCAGATGAAGTAAGTCCAGTTTGAGATGGTTCAAGATCCAAGATATTTAAAGTTATACGTTTTGAGTTATTAGCTTCATATCCCAGTTTGATCTATATTTCTTCAATGATTTGATAGGTCTCCATAGGAACAAAACACCTAGGTAAGTGTTTAAGTGCTGTGGTTGCTTTTTTATTGAGCATAATGATGGAGAAACACCTGGAATGACCACACCAAACAGCTCAGTTTAATTGTGGGATTTACTAAAATATACAGCATTCAGGAGTCTGAGGGTCTTGGTCTGGAGAGGAATGACAGTATTATACCTTGCTCATAGAAATGAGTAATGAGCAAAGGTAAATGAGTGGAGGGAACTACAAGCTACCATTTGTAATTAGAACTCCAGGTTTTTTAATTACTTGTTGATTTCTTTCAGGTTATTTTGCTTTTAGATGGCAGTGTTCATTATGGTGGTGTTCCCAGGATGCCCAAGTAAAGACTCATACTGCGAAAGCACTGCACCTACATGAACAGAATATTTACATTATGTGTTAGAAATGATGTGCTTAGAGAAAACAGTAAAGGCATTGTGACAAAATGATCTTTGCACAGATTCTGCTCAGCATCTGCTTGGTTTTGCCAACATGAACCTTACCAGGTTGAAGATGTCTTTTTGGTTTTGTTCCCCAAATTGGATTTGTTTCTTTCACCACCTTTATACAAGGATTCTTAGTTTAAACTGAAGTTTGGTCTTATGTGCCAATTATCAGGGAAAAATATACTGACTAGGAAGGATATGCTGCCTCTGGTTAAATGTCAATGCTCTGTTTATGCCCTGGGCCTGGGCAATCTGGCTCTCTATTTCTTTCAGAGGAAATGAAGGAATATCAGTGACAGCTTTAAGAGCATCTTTATTTAGAGAAGAACAGGAAGTTATTCTGGAACTTTTCTCAGTGGTTTTCATGATGATATGTGAAAAACAGGGTATTTCTTCAGATTTCACTATCTATCAAACAATATTTTAGGTGTAAAAACAGGGGAAGAGACTTGGTTTTGACTCATAAGGTTAGTTTGCTGAAGTCTTAGTACAGCCATCAGTCTTCTGAAGCCAGAGGATTGTTTTTTCTTAACATTCCATAATCACATTTATGTATAAAATTGCCAGCATTGAAAAAAGATAGGGTAAAGCAAATCACTTTTGCACTTAGCATTTTACTAGCTAGAGCAGCATTTTAACACATTTATAGCTAATTCCATGAAATACCACTAAAAGACTTTTCAGTTGCCTACATGAGACCTCTAAAAATAGTTGGTATTTTGGTAGCTTTTCTGTATTGTGCTTTAAATGTGGTGAATTATTGTTGACTTTAAAAGCTGTATTTTCCATCCAGTAAGATGAAAAGTCAGAGAAATAAGGGAAGAGAGCACAGGTCGTGTTTATGGCAGTGTCTTGGTTTTAGCTTTATCAAAGAGCAGTGCCTTACACACACAGCAAAGTGTGAGCAGCTGCAGCTCCATCTCTTAAATTTCAGGCCTGAAATGCAGGGAGCACCTTTGGAAGTGTTTCCTTGCTCACTCAGGTTCTCACTGATCTCAATGTAACAACTATTGGAAAAGCCTCAAGGTCTTCAGGACTATCAACAGTGGAATAAAACAGGGAGCAGAATCATCTCTCTGTGTTAAATTCCCTGCTGTTGCTGTGACTGAAGGCACTGGCAGTGTTCTGCATATTTCATTTGTTTTTCACAGCATTTTGTGACATTTGAAATTTTCAGGAAGGATTTAATGCTGTTGAGAATTTCTGCTGACAGCACTGAGTAAATGTTCTTTCTGATCTGATCTATTGTCCCATGGATGTAATGTGTCCCAAGACAAAACCAACAGGTACCAACAACTAAAATTATTTGGGAAGATCTTCTTTCATTACCATGTTACTTATTGCAGCTGCTAGTTTCAGCTCCTGGTTTTGATCACAGTTTGAAAATTAAGGATATCATCTGCAGGTGAACAGAAATCAGCAAGCCGGATTTTGTAATCCTAAAACACCTCTATGCTCCGTCAGATCAAATTTCAAACCTACAAAGACTTAACCAGAGGAATATTGTAACTGTGGGGAAAAGAGTGGAATAATTCCTGGCATCCCTAGGATAAGCTTGAACAAGACAACCTCCAGTGTTTACAGAGCTGCCACTGAGGATTACTGAGAAGAGTTGCACAGCCGTGCAGCTGTGCAGAGGAAGTGGTGCTTGACAGCCAACATCTCAAAGCCCTGCTTTACTGATGGGTTTGGCTTAACCCTAGGCCTGAGAGCCCTCCCCTAGTTAAGATCTAGTAATTAGCATTACTGTGGAAAGGAGCTTTTTTGGGGTGTTGGATGTCAAGGGTGTTAGCTTTCAATGCCTGGAGCTGTTCCAGCTCGGAAGAGTTTGGATCAGTTTGCATCGCTGGATACGTGTGTAACTTTGGGACATCGACCTTACAGGATGGAATTGCCCTTCCCTGTTTGCAGTTTNGTGCAGAGGAAGTGGTGCTTGACAGCCAACATCTCAAAGCCCTGCTTTACTGATGGGTTTGGCTTAACCCTAGGCCTGAGAGCCCTCCCCTAGTTAAGATCTAGTATTCAGCACTGCTGTGGAAAGGAGCTTTTTTTGGGTGTTGGATGTCAAGGGTGTTAGCTTTCAATGCCTGGAGCTGTTCCAGCTCGGAAGAGTTTGGATCAGTTTGCATCGCTGGATACGTGTGTAACTTTGGGACATCGACCTTACAGGATGGAATTGCCCTTCCCTGTTCTTTGCAGTTCCTGGTTTGTGCATGAACTATAAAAGGTGAACTGTGGGGCAGATGAAGGAGGGATTTGTGACTGCTTGTTCTCTTTCAGTATGCCAAGATTTTTCCTTATTGGCCTGGAGAATTTTAGCAGTTGTTACAACTGCTGTGGCCCCAGTCACAGTCACAGCTTCTGGTAACCTGAAGTAGGGTAATGTCTGTGCATCAAAACTGTAACAGTAATATTAACATTTTTTTGGTAGTCACTTTGAAACCTCCTCTGAGGAGGATTTTACTTGTAGAGACTAGTGAAGAGGATATGTAGTTTCAAGACTGACTAAAGCAATGAAAATTTGAATTGTCTTCTCTCTTTCCAGTGGCTCTCTAGGATATCTTACCAATGAAATCTTTGTTAAGACTACTAAAATAATTACATTATCAATGTAATTTTATAAATTGGTTCTACTTATGTACTCAGCTACCTATTTGTAGGGTTTATGAGTGAGAGGAGGATGGTTTTGCAGAGGTGTCCAGAAACTTTGCTGCTTGGGCAGCCTGTTCCTCTCATTTAGAGCAGCCACTAGGAAATATACACTCAGATAATGGCTGCTTCTTCTAAAGATTCACCTGAAGGAAGAACAGGTCCCTTGGCTCACATTTCTATTGAACAAATGGGAGAAATTTGCTCTTTTTAAAGGTATTCCAGACATTTGTGATGGAAAATTAAATGAATAAATGTAGCCTTCCTTTCCTGTTAGTTTCTTGCAGTCAAGCTTAGATTTTTCCTTTATTTTAGATTTTTCGAATATTCAAGTAGCTATTTTGATATGAGTTTTATTCTGCAGATTGCTTACCACAACTTGCTACTTTTATGAGCTTCTAGAATTTTTAATTAATTCTCATTTGGCTAAGAGGATTTTAAAGCCCAATACATACCATTGTTTCACTCCTGGAATACTCAGCTAAAGCTCTTTTAGTTTTTGGTGCTGCAAGTGCATTAGAATCTGTGTTGTGTGAATTCCATAGATATGCATGTGTCTAACAGCAACAATCTCTTTTACAGATGTTTAGAATAAGATGAGAGGATCTTCAGACCCCAGGGCTGTGAATTCATGGCTCAGGTCCTAAAGTGTTTGTGAACAGTTTATGGCTCAGCCTGGGAGGGTATTGTGAGATAATCTATCAGCTGATAACCAGATGATGTTGCACAGATGTGTTTGGTCTCTACTTTGATTTAGCAATGATTCGTGTGCCTGGAACTAACTCCATATGGTGCTTCTTATTAACCTGTTGGAAGGAACAGGGCTTGTCCAACCTTCTGTCTGTAGCCTGCCAGCAAAAAGATGGGTGCAAGCTCTTGTTCATAAAAGGGTGGAGGTGGTGTCAGCTGTTCCTGTGGCCAGGCTGAGTTTGACAAAACACTGGTGTGACATCCCCATTCCCACCTAGATCTGATGATTCCTGTGAGTCTGAAGCTGCAGGCCTGAATGGTCCCANTTATCAATGTAATTTTATAAATTGGTTCTACTTATGTACTCAGCTACCTATTTGTAGGGTTTATGAGTGAGAGGAGCATGGTTTTGCAGAGGTGTCCAGAAACTTTGCTGCTTGGGCAGCCTGTTCCTCTCATTTAGAGCAGCCACTAGGAAATATACACTCAGATAATGGCTGCTTCTTCTAAAGATTCACCTGAAGGAAGAACAGGTCCCTTGGCTCACATTTCTATTGAACAAATGGGAGAAATTTGCTCTTTTTAAAGGTATTCCAGACATTTGTGATGGAAAATTAAATGAATAAATGTAGCCTT
Organism: Alaudala cheleensis; assembly: GCA_013398995.1. NCBI lineage: Eukaryota > Metazoa > Chordata > Aves > Passeriformes > Alaudidae > Alaudala > Alaudala cheleensis. Next base: position 156,784 of record VWYE01017498.1, on the reverse strand, counting down.
CCTTTCCTGTTAGTTTCTTGCAGTCAAGCTTAGATTTTTCCTTTATTTTAGATTTTTCAAATATTCAAGTAGCTATTTGGATATGAGTTTTATTCTGCAGATTGCTTACCACAACTTGCTACTTTTATGAGCTTCTAGGATTTATAATTAATTCTCATTTGGCTAAGAGGATTTTAAAGCCCAATACATGCCATTGTTTCACTCCTGGAATACTCAGCTAAAGCTCTTTTAATTTTTGGTGCTGCAAGTGCATTAGAATCTGTGTTGTGTGAATTCCATAGATATGCATGTGTCTAACAGCAACAATCTCTTTTACAGATGTTTAGAATAAGATGAGAGGATCTTCAGACCCCAGGTCTGTGATTCATGGCTCATGTCCTAAAGTGTTTGTGAGCAGTTTATGGCTCGGCCTGGGAGGGTATTGTGAGATAATCTATCAGCTGATAACCAGATGATGTTGCACAGATGTGTTTGGTCTCTACTTTGATTTAGCAATGATTCGTGTGCCTGGAACTAACTCCATATGGTGCTTCTTATTAACCTGTTGGAAGGAACAGGGCTTGTCCAACCTTCTGTCTGTAGCCTGCCAGCAAAAAGATGGGTGCAAGCTCTTGTTCATAAAAGGGTGGAGGTGGTGTCAGCTGTTCCTGTGGCCAGGCTGAGTTTGACAAAACACTGGTGTGACATCCCCATTCCCACCTAGATCTGATGATTCCTGTGAGTCTGAAGCTGCAGGCCTGAATGGTCCCAGGCATGAACAGGTTGACTGACAAGATTTCTCTTCTGAAATTTTTCAGCTGGACCAGTCTTGGATTTATTGGACAGAGGATCAGCCTATGCCTTAGGTTTGGTTTTTTTCATTAGGGCTACTAATGTGGCTTCTTAGCTAACGTCTTTTCAAGTTTTACCCCACAATATTTTGATTAGGCAGCTTCTAACTTGGTTGGTTTCCCAAGATGCAAACAGAAAGGATACCCTGTGTCAGCTTGTGCCCCATTATAAAATACTATAAAATAGTATTAGTATATATATAGTATATATAAAATACTATAAAATAGTAATGGTATTATTCTTTAAAATTTTATTAAGCCAAGATAGCTTTCCCTCCCCCATCCCCCACTTACCAATTCTTGGCTTATACATACCTGATACAAAAGCTTATCCCTCACAGGGAATAGATTTATGTAGGGGAAACTTCTTAAAAAACCTTAATATTGAACATACAACTCCTCATTTTCATCCTGTCTTATTTGTGCACTACAGAATGTGAAGTCCCTTGTCCTGTGGGCAGGGAGTTCCCTGGGATTTGCCTCATTTTAGGTGTGTGCATTTCCATTCCTGTAATCCTGTTGAGCTGTCCTACCTTCCCACCCCATACATACCATCTCTCTAGAAACTCCAGCCCAATTNTCTCTTTTACAGATGTTTAGAATAAGATGAGAGGATCTTCAGACCCCAGGTCTGTGATTCATGGCTCATGTCCTAAAGTGTTTGTGAGCAGTTTATGGCTCGGCCTGGGAGGGTATTGTGAGATAATCTATCAGCTGATAACCAGATGATGTTGCACAGATGTGTTTGGTCTCTACTTTGATTTAGCAATGATTCGTGTGCCTGGAACTAACTCCATATGGTGCTTCTTATTAACCTGTTGGAAGGAACAGGGCTTGTCCAACCTTCTGTCTGTAGCCTGCCAGCAAAAAGATGGGTGCAAGCTCTTGTTCATAAAAGGGTGGAGGTGGTGTCAGCTGTTCCTGTGGCCAGGCTGAGTTTGACAAAACACTGGTGTGACATCCCCATTCCCACCTAGATCTGATGATTCCTGTGAGTCTGAAGCTGCAGGCCTGAATGGTCCCAGGCATGAACAGGTTGACTGACAAGATTTCTCTTCTGAAATTTTTCAGCTGGACCAGTCTTGGATTTATTGGACAGAGGATCAGCCTATGCCTTAGGTTTGGTTTTTTTCATTAGGGCTACTAATGTGGCTTCTTAGCTAACGTCTTTTCAAGTTTTACCCCACAATATTTTGATTAGGCAGCTTCTAACTTGGTTGGTTTCCCAAGATGCAAACAGAAAGGATACCCTGTGTCAGCTTGTGCCCCATTATAAAATACTATAAAATAGTATTAGTATATATATAGTATATATAAAATACTATAANTTTTTTTTTTCAAAATGTAAGACCTTTGAAAAATTCTAGCTCTGCCTAGGTTTGTCAAGTATCACTTTATCCTTGAGTATGAGCTCTATCCTGAGCTGCAAAATGCATCTGTCTTTTCTGATTGAGCCATTTCCTTATCCTCGACTTTGAGATATTATTTTCTCTGACTTCAAATTCATGTTTTCATGGATATTTTGGTATTTTATTTGACATGACAGTGTAGTTAAGTTAATGAGATCTGCTATCCAGAATGAAAAACCTTGAAAAAGCAATGCCCTTGGTAAGTCAGAAGGAAGTGGCACACTGTATCTACCATTACTCTGCTGCTGTGCTATTTTCAGTGTGAACATCAGAACTCAAAGTCTGATGCATTCAGCAAATAGCTAATTTGCCCTTAAAGTGTGTTGTTTGAAGAACAGCACTCACAGCCTCTTGTAAGCAAGCAACTGCAAATACACAGTACAAATAAATTCCCTGCAGATCCTTTTTCATCCCAGTCATTGACCAAAGAGAAACCAGGTCAAACATCTTCAGCCCAGGGACAACAGACAGGAGCTGGGCTCTGCACTGGTGGGTTCTTACCCTGCCACTCTGTTTCAAGCAGTGGTGTGACAATAACAGAGGCCAAATTAGAAGCTGTGCTTGGTACTTTCTGTGTTTAATTACTTGTAGTACTTAACTGACATCATGTTGAAAAGCTTTGTTTTGTTTAATTTTCCTAAAACTGTAATAGAAACACATCCCTTTCTCAAATTAACTGCTTGCATATTGGAGGATACTGCATTGTGGCCTCCATTATTATAAATTTTATATTTTGAAAGACTTTTTAAAACGTTGTTTTTAGTTTCAACAAATATAATTCTTTGATATTTCCTTCCTCATTTTTTTCACATTACTTTTAGAGCACCTTCTTTGGTTTCTCCCTGAGTTGCCAAATTTTATTTGAATTACTGTACCATAGTTATGGTCTTGTCAATACTTTGCAGAATGGAACAGCTACTTTTCATGGCCTTCATGAAATACTTCTCTACCTTCATTAGAGAATTACTTTTGCTCTCTACTCATGCTCTCAACTCATTTTATTTGTGGTTTATAATAGCCTCAGCTGCGTTTCTGCTGTGTAAACAGTCTCATTTTTATATTTACTACTTTAATTCTTCTTTCTCAGGTGTGCCATTTTTTTCGTTAAATTTCATGGTATTTCTTTGATAAGGGGCTGTAACCATGTCCTTGAGAATCTTTAAGGCATTTTCAGCATCCACAAATTGCTTTTTGCTTTCAACTGTATCACTACAGAAAATTCAGAATATAATTCAAAACCTATGACAGATCTCCTGTTTCATCTCCCACTATTCCAGGCTAAAAGTAACTATTAATAACTATTCTATGAACATGTGGTTTTCTTATTATTGACACTTGGTTGTGCAGGCAGTTGATATTAACTTCACCTAAACCATACATCCCTAATTTTCTTATGCAAATATCAAATTCTAGAAGTTTTACTAAAGACAAGATGCATAAGTTAAACTTCTTCCCCCTATCCTGACAGCCCTGTGTGCTGGGTTTGTGTGACAAGTTGTTGGTGCCTGGAGGGGCTACAGGGGTGGCTTCTGTTGAGAAGCGCCCCCACTTCCAGCA